>JACCIX010000808.1:0-124349 GCA_025506515.1 Flaveria trinervia
AGGAACTCTGTGACACCTCCAAAAGGAGCTAGTGAACCCAAAGTTCAATCCATCAGCCAGTCGTTTGTTTATCACAAATTGGCCTTACACAAATCTGGATTATGGAAAGAAAAAATCTCCTCAGTGTCTGAAAATAAGAATAAACAGAAATCTGAGCTTTTCTCAACCTCAAAGGGTCAATGAGTTGAATTTATGATGTGTGATGCCTCTGGGAAACCCAAGCCAGTGAAGGCTTGGGTTCCTAACATGAACTAATGTTTTCATTGAATGTGCAGGGTGTTCGCTATAGTGCTGAGACTAACACATGGATTGTAGATAGCGGAGCATCCAGGCACATGACAGGGAACAGAGCTCTCTTATCAAATGTCAGACAAATTAAAGGAGGGCATGTTTCATTTGCTAGAAACAAAGGCGGGTACATCACAGCCCAAGGAGAAGTTGGAAATGAGAAAGTTAAGTTTGATAAGGTAAACTATGTCCAACAATTACAAAACTTGCTTTCAGTCTCTCAAATCTGTGATAAAGGACTCAATGTAGTCTTTGATAACAAGAAGTGTTATGTTCTGAAAAAGGACTACGTGATTCTGGAGGACCATATACTAATGTCAGCTTTAAGATATAATGATCTTTATGTCTTGGATCTCTCAAAGGCCTCCACAACAGATCGTGAAATCCAATGCTTCTTGTCCAAAGCTACTGAGAAGGACTCCATCTCCTAGCATAGGAGAATAGGACATATAAATCCGAGGAAAATGAATCACTTGATCCAGAATGATCTTGTGAGGGGAGTAAATGTCAAAAACTTCCAACTCCCGTATTTCTGTGTTGCATGAAAAAAGGGCAAGCAGACGAAGAAGTCTCATAAGGAAAAGAAAGTTCATTCTATCGAACTTCCTCTTGAGCTTCTTCACATGGATCTGTTTGATAAAGGTCCAGTCAGTACAAGAAGCATCGTTGGCGACTTGTATTGCTATGTAGTTACTGATGACTACTCAAGGTTCTCTTGGGTAATGTTTCGAAAATCCAAATTAGAAACATTTGAATCCTTCAAGGAATTGGTAACTACACTGGAATCCTTATACAAGCTGAAGGTACAACAGGTGCGCTCAGAAAATGGAACCGAGTACAAGAATCAGAGGATGGAGGACTATTGCAGGGAAAAGGGAATTGTGCACCAATTTACCTCGGCTTATACCCCTCAGATGAACGGCGTTGCTGAACGGAAGAACCGCAACTGATAGAGACGGCACAGACAATGTGGCCGACTCGAAACTGCCTATCCAATTTTGGAATGAAGCAATGGCAAATGCATGTTATACTCTTAATCGAGTTCTGGTAGTAAAACGCCATGGAAAAACGTGCTACGAGTTATTACAGCGACGTAAACCTAACTTGGAATATCTCGAGCCGTTTGGCGCTCCCTGCACCATGCTGAAGAAGACTCAAGAGGGAAAATTCAGTGAGAAGGTTGATGAAGGGAACTTTCTAGGATACAACATACCGAACAAGAGAGTTCACAACAACTCAACGGGTCAAGTAGAGGTGTGGTGTAATGTTGATGTTCAGAGATATATCACACCGCCTGCTGGAAAAGGACTGCTACTTCTTCGACTATGATGGATTCTTCAAGTCCTTCAACATACCTCTTTCTTCTTCAGAAGACGAGTTGGCAAACAAGATGATGTACGATGTATTGAACACACCGTCTCAAGATTCAACAAGTCATGATCCTACCAACTCAGGGGGAGCAGTTGATGTGAGTGACTCTTCCTCTGATGAAGAAAATGAAGAAAATGATCAGATCAACCAGGATGTACAGGTTCTGACTACCACAAGTTCACAAGCATCGGTTAGTGATGCTTCTGAACCTTCAGAACCTCAGACTCCTATTACCTTATATCCAGAACCAAATGTTCATAATCTTGACTCTGAGGTGGTTGTTCTGACAACTCCTGGATCACGTCTAAACGTCTATCATCCATTAGATAATATTATAGGAGATGTGAGATCAGGGGTTCAGACTAGAAATCAGCTGTACTCAGCTGATTATGCCTCTGTGATGGAAAAAGGATACCTTCATGATGGTGCATACCGCTGCTTTGTGTCTCAGTTTGAACCAAAGTATGTTAGTGAAGCACTAAATGATGAGGCTTGGGTCAGTGCCATGCAGGAAGAACTCCTTCAATTTAAGAAGTTAGGTGTATGGATATTAGTGGATAGACCTAAAGGTGCTAAAGTCATTGGCACCAAATAGGTCTTGAAATGCAAGAAAGATGATCAGGGAGTGATCATCAGAAACAAGGCTCGGCTTGTTGTTCAAGGTTTTCGACAAGTTGAGGGTATCAACTACAATGAAGTATTTGCACCAGTGGTAAGGATGGAAGCCATCCGCATCTTCCTTGCCTATGCATCTTATATGAAAATCAAAGTTTATCAACTTGATGTGAAGAGTGCATTCCTTCACGGTGAGATCCGAGAAACAGTGTATGTCAGTCAACCCGAGGGATTTGAGGATCCATATCATCGGGATAGAGTTTACAAACTCAACAAGGCTCTATACGGGTTCGGTATGAGAAACTCTCGACTCATCTTGTGAAACATGGCTTTCGCAGGGGAGTCATTGACTGTACACTGTTTATCAAAGAAAAAGATGGAGATTTACTGCTAGTACAAATCTATGTAGATGACATAATCTTTGATTCAAAGAATGAAGAATTATGCAAAGAATTTGAAGCAGTAATGAAGGCAGAATTTGAGATGAGTGCAATGGGGGAGATGAAGTTCTTTCTCAGGCTACAGGTGGATCAAACACCAAATAGGATCTTCTTACATCAGACCAAGTATGTAAGGGATATTCTTAGTCGGTTTGACATGGAGAATGCTTCCACAGCTGGCACTCCACTGGCTACAAACCATGATATAGCACCCGATGAGAATGGTGATCTGGTAGATGCCACTATGTACCGAGGGATGATTGGATCTCTCATGTATCTCACTGCCTCAAGACCTGATATCATGTATGCTACATGTTTACGCTCATGATATCAGGCAAAGCCTAAGGTGAACCATCTAATTGGGGTCAAAAGGATATTTCGTTATCTGAAGGGCACACCCCACTTGGGTTGTGGTATCCTCATGATGATGACTTTGAACTTATAGCATATAGTGACTCGGATTACGGCGGCTGCAAGATGAACTACAAGTCTACATCAGCAGGGTGTCAGTTCTTTGGAGAAGATTAGTAACCTGGCAGTGTAAGAAGCAGACCTCAGTTGCATTGTCAACCTATGAAGCCAAATACGTTGCTGCTGCAAGCTGCTGTTCTCAAATCATATGGATTCAACAGTAAATGTGGGATTACGGTTTGCATTTCACTTCCACCCCTATCTTTGTTGATAACTCTGCTGCGATTGCAGTCACTAAAAACCCGGTCCAACATCCTAAGACCAAACACATCGGAATCAAATATCACTTCATCGTGATTGTTTGGAAAGAATTTAATCGATGTGATAAAAATAAACACTGATTTTCAACGCGCTGACCTCTATACAAAGGCTTTTGACAAACCATGTTTTCTATATCTGTTAGAGGTCAATGGCATTAAAAGGAAAAATGAGGTCATTCCTGAAGATGACCATGTATAGTCCGATGCGTCGTGTCTAGTTTCTTTTAATTTTTAAATTCTAATTACTTTTATTCTCTTGTTTTTTTATCTTAATTAGTTAAATACAATTGGTTTCTTTCCTTGCACATTAAAATCCGAAAACGCAATCCATAGTGGTTTTAAAATTTTAGGGGGAGAATAGGTCTAAGAAAGAAATAAAATAAAATAAAATAAACAAGGGAAAAGGAGAGCAAGCTGAAAATACATAAGATCGTATGTGTGATACCGATTCAATGTTTGGAATATGATAGTACGCAGGTACAAACCATTTGGGACTTTAAAATTCAAAATTGAAAAAGATGTAAAGTTCAAGTATAAGTCTATGTAGTCTGAGCAATATAAAAGGAAATATGATAGATAAGCTAGCTACTACTAAGGTAACACAAAGAAAGTAGACCTAGAGGTTGCTAGACCACAGTGATATATCGATAGATTCAACACAATAGATGACTAGACTTTTTGGTGATCTCAAGATTAAACTAAAATGTTTGACTAGCTGTGGGTATCGCCTTATCCTGGTTAACACAATCAACAAGATTCCAATAAGGGGTGACGAGCAAAATAAACGCCACAAAAGTATGCGTAAGACCAAAGCATGAGCAAAAGCACATGAAAAATGCAAATACAATCAACTGATAACCTATGTTGTTGGTGAGATCTGTGCAAAAAGAGGAAAAATTGCTCAAAAAAGAAGATAGGTTATGTGCCTCTTGCTGTGCGGTGGCACTGACCTGAGGATAAGCATAACCTATATATCTAGAACTCATTGTTGTTGCCGCATCTCTGCTGTGCGATGGCACTGACCTGAGGATTGGCTCCTCTTGAAAGTTCTAAGAATAGTCTCTTCTTGAACTCTACCCTAAGACCGCTCAAAAATCTCCTGAGGAATGTTGATTACCATATAAGTGTGGGATCCACAAATGCTTGTTGAAATAAACAAACCTTAAAACGATCACCCAACTGAGTTGAAAGTCTGTGTATGGATTTAAGAGGATAATTATACTGACAATCATTGTGGCTACAATTCTTGAAAGTTCAAGTCAGTGTGGGGACCTAATAGTATAGTTGATTCCTAAATTTGCTAAAGGACTCTAGATGAAAAACAAGCATAAAGCATCAAAGTTTTAGCTAACTTGTCTCAAATGATTTGAAATCCTGTATGATTCCAGCTTGAATTGGTCCATGTATGGTTTAAAATATTGAGGTTGCCTTCTCAGAAGAATTATTCCTTAGAGTTACATCTTAGGAATTAACCCTCACAAAACACAAAAACATGTCTTAGTGTAATTTTCAGTGTTAATTCTTTTTATGTAAGTACAACGTTAGTCTATTTCAGTTTTGTAGTATCAGACTATATCATGGAAGTTGATAAGGGACCTTATCATCTAAAAGGTCACGTCTGAGGTGACCACACGCGCTTTCAAGTAAAAATTGGTCATATCTGAGGTGACAAAATGTCTTAAAAGGATCACGTCTGAGGTGATCAAAAGGTTTTAAGTTAAAATGATCATGTCTGAGATGATCAAACGTTCATATGTTAAATCAACAGTTTAAAAGGGTCTAATGTCAAAAGGTCATAAAGTCAGAAAAATTTCAAAGGTATGACCCATTCGCACGACTGGACCATGAGTATGGACCAATCATGCGAATGGACCATACTCATGCATTAAACAACCGAATGGACATGAGTATGAACCATTCACCCGAATGGCTTATCAGAATGAGCCATTCGACCGAATGGGAGTGTGTGAATGAGTCAGTCGACCGACTGAGTTTCAGTCGGCGACTGAAGGTGATCGACTGAGTCAATCGCCCGACTGAGTCAATCGCCCGACTGAGTCAATCGCCCGACTGAGTTTCATTCGCCCGAATGAACTGAGCCAATGAGTCCAGTCGGCCGATTGAACTCAGATTCAATATATAAAGGGCCACAGTCGATCGCATTCTTCTCACCACTCCCAATTGCCCTTAAATCGCACATCATACCGTTACTCTGCCCAAATTCTTTAGACCTCGATTATACATCTCTATTGATCTTCTGACATGTGCTTGCATTTATACAGGTATAATAAGATGATATCTCACAGAAATCAGGAGAAATGGTGCCTTAATTTGTGATGTTCGATTGAAACAAGAACCAAATCTTTAAATGACCTAATAACCTACTGAAACTAAGTAAATTGTTAAAAACTAAGTTTAATAGGTCATTAGTTAAGAGATTGTGAGTCTAAAGAACCATTAAACCACGTTTAATTTCATGAATTGGTCAAGATTCGAACCTCAGTCGATCGAACAGTAGGTCATGCGACTGGTCGTCTGGATGAACTCCAATCGCATGATTGAGCCGGCCGAATGGGTCAATCGGCCGAATGTATCATGCAAATGAGCTCAGTCGACCGACTGAACCAATAGCAGGCTCAGCCAACCGATTGAACTCAGTCGCATGTTCATTCACCCGAATGAGTCCAGTCGCATGAGAGGATAACCGACTGACCATAGTCGCATAATTTATTAACATGAATGAATCAGAATGAATTCAAACAAGATACTTAGAACTAATTTGTGGTATGTGATTAACTAATGTTTATGTGTCTTGTGTTTCAGATAGATGGCCGATAGATGGTCTATCAACCCCAAGCACAATATATGTGCTCATCTAGACCATACTACTCGGAATGGTGCCAAGTTTGCAGAGATCATCGCTTTTCTTAAGTGATCAAGGATCTACAAGGCCATCTCTACTCCATGCACTCCTACAGGTCTTTACACCAGGCCTTCTGGGAAAATTCTTCTGTTGATCGATCACGTGATCCGTATAGCATACGAAGTTCTATCTGTGGTATGGATATTGAGATTACTGTTGCTGGTATTCAGAGAGTACTTGAGCTGGGAACGATACTGATCACCCCACCAAACTTCACCCACTTACGGTGAGAGGATGTTTTATGAGGCTCAAGTACGCTGGGGACATCAACTCAGGTGTGCTCAATAAGAGCAACCTGTGTCCCAGTACAAGTACTTGGCACATGTTATTCTGAGGTGCATTGCTTCCAGAAGGGGTGGGTTTGATGATCTTTCAGACCAGATTCAGAATGCTTATGTGGCACTGGTGCTGAACTACCCCTTCAGCTTCTCGAGCATGATTTTTTCTTACCTTGTGGAGAATCTGGAGGCAAAGGGAAAGGAGGGATTTTGTATGTACCCCAGATTCTTGCAGCATATTTTCGATGAGAAGCTGCCATCACTTCCAAAGGAGCGCCACGATACTGTGGCTCTAAAGATCATGCACGATACGACCCTGGGTCGTATGAGAGTTTACCGGGGTAAGCAGTTAAAGCCCCAGGTAAAGAGGCTGATAAGCCATCTCGCCAGTGAGAGTTATGTGGCGCCAGGCAGATGTAAGTGGCATCACGCAGACAACGACTCGGATGATGAGCAGCTACAGCTCCCAGAGCATGACTCTGATGATGATGATAGCGGGGATGCAGGAGATACATTGCCCACTCGACCAGGGGCCCCACTACTGATAGTGCATCTCCTGTATCTGCCCCAATGGAGATATAGCAGAGTCTGCTGGCTTCCACTGGGAATTTATACCTGGTGAGGAGGAAGAGGAGTCAGATGAGGAGCCACTAACCCAGACTATGGGAAGTAAAGTTGTTCCCACAGACCAGGGGCTCCGGTGGTTGCTGGACGCCCCGACGGATCGGGAGAGACTACCACTGACCCTACATATACCCTCGATCTGCCAGGTCGTGTTTTAGGGGGATCATCCTCCTCGACAGGATCGAGGAAGAAGAGGATGGCTCAGCCCACGGCTTGAAAAAGAAGAAGCGCAAAATCACCTTCATCACCACCACAGCCACCACCTCAGCCACCACCACAGCCACCACCTCAGCCACCACCATAGCCACCACCATTACTCCACCTACCACCTTTACAGCCACACCATCTGTCACCACATCTTTCACACCCACACAGTCAGCACCTTCACCTATATTACCCCCAATCTTCACCACAGTCAGCACCACCATTAGCCATCCTGCAGCACCATCTTCTTCCACCCCATATTCATCAGTATCACCTCTGCCTCCCAGTGGGGTAGAGGAACAGCTCTCAGCACTCAACCGTATGGTGCTGAGGCTGTTAGCTGCAGATGAGGAGAAGAGCACTCAGATATGACAGCTTATAGACCTGGCCACTACCCAATCTCAGCAGCTGTCGCATCAGGCTCGATTGATCGATGAGTAGGCTCATCAGATGTCTCAGCTCCAGGAGCAACACAACAAGAAGATTGAAGAGCTGGAGGCTGCAAACAAGTCCATCCTGCTAAAGCTCAAAGGATCCAGAAACGAGCCCTTAAAGATCGGAGAAGGGGATGGATAAGAAGATAATGATGATGATGAGAGTGATGATGATGATGATGATGATGGTGATGATCACCTTGGTGATACAGATGTTGATGATGATGATGATGACTCTTCAGCTGTGGGTGCTACATCAGCAAACGAAAGGAGGACCAAACGTACTCAAGATCTGAGTGCCTCCACATCCAACCCGACAGCAGAAGAGCCGATGATCCAGGACAAGAGTATGCTTAGATGTTTATTGTTATTTAAAATCTTTTGTATTTGGATCATGTATAAAATTAATGACATGCATGTTTAATGTAATTTAAATAGTTATGACTTGATTATATGGTTATGTCTTGATTGTTAACTAATGATGATATATTACATGTTTAATTCAAGCAGATCCAAATTATCAAAGGGATGAACACGATATTGCTCCCTCCAACAGATCAAGACTCAACTAACCATGATTCTTGATCTACAGGGATTGTCAAAAGATCAGTGAGTTACACCCCTGAAGAAGGGGAATAATTCATGATCTTACTAATGAGCAACTGGCAGAAATGTTCAAGCTTAATCCCGATGAGATTGTAAAAAAACGCTGCAACTGTTGAAGGAGACAGTGATGACTACCTGAAAGACATCGATGAGATAGAGATCGAGGATGTCACGACAGTCACTATCCAGAGTATGCTAACAAAGAGGAAAATGTGGTCCCCAATCTGGGTGATTCCTAGTTAGTGATACATTTGATATTTGGATCAGATGGAGCAAGAGACTGAGAAGGTTGAAGAACAAGCCCAAGCCTCAAATGCTGATGTTGATATCAGAAAGGCTGAATGGACTGCATGTTTTGAGGAGATCCGAGCCAACATGTGCTCTTAAACCGAATGTCTACACCAAGCTCTACAAAGTGAACAAACATCACAAGGTGTCAGGCAAGATTATCGCGTGGGCTCATTTTAATGATCTTAATGTATACGAGGTAAAGAGAGAGATGGGTATCAAGTACTTTAGATTCCCGCATGATCTAAAGTCTCTACCTGGTTTTGAGCTCAACCAGCTAGCTAAACTGAAGCTGTATATGCTGACCCGAGGAAAATGTCAGGCTGGTTTGAGGCTGCCTTGAAGAAAGAGTACCATACAGGTGGGTCAACTTCAAACCTCAACACCTACGAGGTATATCAGACGTTCTGAAGTTTAAATGGTATGAAATAAATTAAAAAAATATTAAATCTACTATTTTAATTATAGAAAAGAAAGATATGCATGATATTCTGGTTTCAGTTTGAATATCTAATGAGATTCTTAGCAATGTATATGATATTTTTATTTGATTTAGGTTATGTCATATTCTAAATTTTTTAGGGATGTATATGGTATTAGGAAGTTTTAAGTGTATATATGATATATCAATATCAATGTTGGATGGGATATATATATATATATATATATATATATATATATGTATGTATATATATATATATATATATGTATATATATATATATGTATATATATAATATATATATAGAGAGGGATCAAATGAGAACTAGCTTTTTATGAGAACTCTAGGAACCAATCCCAACCACTAGTTCTTAATGGCAAAATTGTAATTAACAAAAACATATTTAAAAATTTATAAATAAAAAATAACATAAAAATAAAAAAAATAAAAACACAAAAATGTTCCCCAACTTTCCCTCTTTCATAAAAAAATAATAATAAAATAAAAAAAAAAATCGCGTTTATTTTAACGAAATTCGTTTTACACATGTGTAATATCGGATTTACACATGTGTAACTCCAGTACTACACATGTGTATAACTAGATTTACACATATGTAAACAACGGATGTATGATTTTTTTAGAAAATGTTGATACATATGTACCTAGATTCTGATCTGAATGTAATATGTCTTTATTGTCTTACACTTATGTAATAGTTGGGTACTTAATGAAATATAAATGTTTGGTTGCATTTATAATGTTTAATATTTCATTAATGAATTGTTTAACGCATATTGACTAGATTATATAGGTTTGTGATTGTTTGAATTGGTATACATAATGTTATAATAAGGAATACATTCAAACTTGGTTAAGTGAAGTTTCTCATGCGTCCGACTGGACCATGCGCCCCAAGAGTGGTCATGCGTCCGAATGGCCATGCGACTGAGTGTCCATGCGCCTAAATAGTTCATACGCCTGAACAACTTCATGCGTCTGACTCAGTCGCACGACTGAACACTCAGTCGTGCGAATGGATCAACCGCATGGCTCAATTGCACGAATGAACCATGCTAATGGTTCAGTCGCCCGAATGAACAACCCTAACTTATAAATACCACCTAATTCATGGAAAAAGGTAAGCATTCAATCCACTTCGACTCCAGACCTACCCTAACTTATAAATACCACCTAATTCATGGAAAAGGAAAGCTAATGTGGTGGCTGATGCTCTAAGCCGCAAAGAACGCATGAAACCACTACGTGCTCAAGCTTTGGGATTGACCATTCAAACAAACTTGAAAGCTCTGATCCAAATTGCACAAAGTGAGGCATTGAAAGGAGAAAAACTTGCGGGAGAAGAATTCGAGGGTTGGATAAACAACTGAGGTGCAAGGACGATGGTGTACAGTACTTCGTGGACCGTATATGGGTACCCAAGTGGGGAGGTGTACGTACCTTGGTCATGGATGAAGCACACAAGACGAGATATTCTATTCATCCTGGCGCATACAAGATGTACCACGATCTCAAGATCTGTATTGGTGGCCAGGCATGAAGAAAGACATTGCCACGTACGTCAGCAGATGCTTGACATGCTCGAAAGTTAAAGCTGAACATCAGAAACCATCGGGACTGTTACAACAACCTAAGATTCCCGAATGGAAATGGGAAAACATAGCCATGGATTTCATTACCAAACTCCCTCGAGCGAGCACGGGCATGACTCGATATGGGTCGTAGTGGATCGAATGACGAAATCAGCACATTCTTGCCAATCCGAGAAGACTACAAAATGGACAAGTTGGCGAGATTGTACATAAAAGAGGTCATGACAAGACACGAAGTGCCGGTGTCAATCATATCCGACCGTGACGGCTGATTCACTTCACGATTTTGGCAGACACTATAGAAAGCGATGGGCACTCGATTAGACATGAGTACCGCCTATCACCCTCAAACAGATGGCCAAAGTGAACGAACCATACAAACGCTGGAAGACATGCTGAGAGCATGTGTAATCGACTTTGGTGGTGGTTGGGACACTCATTTTCCATTGATTGAGTTCTCTTACAATAACAGCTACCATACCAGCATTGGGTGTGCTCCATTCGAAGCGTTGTACGGAAGGAAGTGTAGATCACCCGTTTGTTGGGCCGAGATTGGTGAAAGTCAGTTAACAGGCCCAGAGATCATTCAGGAAACAACCGACAAGATCTTTCAAATCAAAGATAGTCTGAAAGCCGCTAGAGATCGCCAAAAGAGCTATGCCGACAATCGTCGGAAGCCTCTAGAATTCAACGTTGGGGACCAAGTGTTACTCAAAGTCTCTCCTTGGAAAGAAGTTGTTCGGTTTGGAAAGAAAGGGAAGTTAGCCCCAAGATACATTGGACCATTCGAGATTACAGAAAGAATTGGTCCAGTGGCTTACCGATTAAGGTTACCACAAGAACTCAACGGTGTGCATGCTACTTTCCATGTGTCGAACCTCAAGAAGTGTTTGGCTGACGAATCACTTCACGTTCCATTGAGGATATCAAAATCGACAAAAAGCTTCATTTTATTGAGGAACCCATGAGATCTTGGATCGTAAGGTCAAGCAGTTGAAGCGCAGTAGAATACCAATTGTTCGCGTAAGGTGGAATTAAAAGCGAGGACCAGAGTTTACATGGGAATGGGAAGATCAAATGAAACTCAAATATCCACACCTATCGTGGATGCTCTTGGACCTAACTCCAGCTGAAATCATCTTCTTCATCATCTTCTTCTTCACATCTTCATCTTAGCACCAAAATCGCTCCATTTGGTCTCATTTTCGTTGTCTAGACTTCGTCTACAACTTAGTCTACTCCATCCTTGCAGGTAGACGACCTTGGTTGTCCATTTCTTGCTCGTTTTACTGCTGTCCATTTCTAGGGTTCGGGTGTTCGGGTCAACTCGAACACAAGAGGTCGTGTGGGTGCGTGTGATGACTTTCTGTGTGCGCTTCTCATTCGTGTGTATTTTTTGTGTGATTTTGGAATTTCTTGATGTGTAAAACCCGTGCTTGGGCAGCCGAAGGCTGCTCTGCACTTCAGCAGTCGCGAACCTGTATTCAGGCGACTGGGTCTGTCATCCGACTGAGCCGTGCGACTGGGTGAGTCGTGCGACTGAGTCATGTGACCGTGTCATTCGGGCGACTGAGTTGTGCAACTGGGGATGTCATGCGACTGAGTCGTGCGATCGAATGTTGTGTGCGATTGAGTCAATGTGGATGAGTGTGTGTGCGATTGAGTCAATGCGGGTGAATGAATGCGTGCGAATGTGCGTGTATCGCACGACTGAAGGCCAATCGTACGAATGAAGGTTGATTCGTGTGTATGGAGGTTAAGTCGTGTGATTAGGTATTGTGTGGTACGACTGAATGCCAGTCGTACAAATGAAGTTCAATCGTGCCAATGAAGCTGACTTGTACGATTGAAGGTTAATTCGTATGATAGGGGTGTTGAGTCGAGCGTCTGATCCTGTTGTGTGACTGATGATGTTGAGTGTGAATTTCCTCTTGAACGTCTGATGATGATAAGGTAACATCAGTAAAAGTGTCATTGCTTGACCATAAAGATTAAAGTCAACGCTATCAACATGCACATACTATTTCAATTGAAATCAACCTAACATTTTGTAATTATCGACAACCCATTTGGAAACACAATATTTAACAAGTGCTATCTTTTATAACAATGGGATCCTTATATGGATGTCATAAGCAATGACGACTACTCTTAGTACTTGGATCTACATAAGATCTGATACGTGTGTCCACTTGTGTGTGTGCTACCCACGACCGAACCGATACAACCCGAACCGACCACACATTACTATACGCTTTGTACACGTCATCAATGCTTAACAATAACTGTCAATAGGTGTTTGACTGTTCATTGCATTCAACTGTTGGGAATCTTGATCATTCATACTTACCACTTAACATGTGAGTTTCGTAGCCCCTTTTTATGCTTATACTACTTTACAAACATTTACAAACATGGGGGAAAAGTATGCTCGCCCGTTTTCTATGTTGTACAACATACATACAATTTACATACTTGGAATCAACGTGCTACTATTTTGCGGGTACTTATCTGATACATGCTTGAGTCTGCCTTGTGGTTCTTTCTTACAACCATTTAATTCCAGTGTGGGAACCGACGGATAGGTATTGGTAGTACTACTGGGTTAACACCCCCACCCTCGTGTTGGTATACTAGTTAGTACCAACAAAAGCTAGGAACGGGCCTTGGGTGAATATATTCCGACAAGATTCTTTGTGTACGTCGTTAGGCTTGGTTGTAAAGCTCTTGTCATGTGATTTTGCTTACTTATAGCTGTATGCATGGTATTCTGCAACAACTTTATACAACATCATTACTTATTTACTTTTAAACCTGCGAGCTCACCAACAATTTTGTTGACCATTTTGAGCATATCTTTTCAGGTGATCATGATAGCTGAGGTTCTAGGTGTGCTGCCTTAGTGGAGACCCTAGGATGTATTTTCAGGCTAAACTTGTCATCTTGAAAACAATTGTTGTATCTGTTTCAAACTACATTACATTTTGTAACTTGTTCTCGGGTTGTGGGAATTGCATACAACGTTATTATCTATGTTTATCTTATATCATGTTTATGCTTATGGCTATGTTGTCGTGATTACTGACTAAACACGACACAAGTCCCCTTGTTGTCGGGTGTCGTCATGACACGCTTGTCATCACTGTTATTATTGCAACTCTATCGCTTACCATGTGTTATGACGATTCCCGTCTCGTTACATCCCCGCGTTTCCGCTCTTAGCGGGGGTGTGACAGAGGTGGGGATGATGGTGGTTGGTGGTTGAAGGTTGGAGTTGATGGAGGTATGATGGTGGTGGTTGGGTAGTCGTGGGTTGAGGGTTGATGGAGGTGACGATGGTGGTGGATGGGTGGTCATGGGTTGGGGTTTGATGTAGTGACAATGGTGGTAGGCGGGTGGCTGCTAGTTGGTGTTTAATTGGAATGACGGATGGTGGTGGTCGGGTTTTTGTAGGGTGAGATGGTGATGGTTTTAAATATGTATAATCGATTTTGATTTTCAAATCATAACTTGGGGGTGGATGATAATGATGGCAATGAGAAGTAGATGATGATGATGATGATGATGATGATTATGAGATGACGATGATGATGAAGTGGGGGTGGTGGTGGATGATGATGGTGAGGGTGGTAGTGGATGATGGTGGTGGTGGATGATGGTGGTGGTGGTGGTGATGATAATGAATGGTGAAGACGATGATGATATAGATTAAGTGGGTCTAGGTTTAATTTTATTTTTATGTTTTACATGACCTGACTTAACAGATAAAATTAACGTCCATTAGAGGAAATGACAAAACGTGCAATTTTTTAATGTAAAACACATTTACTATAATTTCTTAATTTAAAGATGAAACATAAAATTTACTATATAACTATAGGACAAAAGTGTAATTGCAGGATCGTTTAAGGGTTTGAACACAATTACAACACAACAACACAATGAGGAGATTATCTAAACTCTAATCAAACAGTAAATTGGGTTAACCAAAAGTGATACAAAGAACACAAGTAAAGCAAGAGACAGAACAGGAGAATATGGTTTTCAAGGATGCAGTATTGCTTTCTCAAGTTCTTTTACAAGTGTTACAAAGTATGTTAAAGATACAAGAAACTTGAAATACTTATACTACAACCTACAGCCGGCTATACTATGAAAGCCAGCTGGATACAATTGACTAGACACTAACAAAATCAATTGTAGAATCAAAAGGCATATCTGCCTTTTGACCTTGTGACTATGACATGCCATAGCTCACATCCTTATATATTACAAAAAGGATAAAGTACATAAAGTGGAAAGTTTCAGACTCAAGACCTCAATGTACAGTTACCAAAAGCATGGACCTTTTCACCAACTCTTGTAAGTTGGTGACTTATCAGAGACGCAGCGGAAAAGGTGCTTTATGGAACAGTACATCAGATAAAGCATGTGTACTAAAAGTCTTCGGAAGAAATCTGTCTTCATAGGGTGAAGCTTCGGAAGACTTTGTCTCTTGAAGCTTCGGAAGACTTCATGTTTGGCTTCGGAAGATATTGGTCTTGACTTCGGAAGATTTTACACTTAGAATGTTTTCTAATGTATTGTGTAAAACTTCCGAAGCATTCTTCACTTCAGTACTTAGTGCATGTTGCTGAGACACTTTGGATGTTTTGGGTTGCATCAGACTTAAGGAATCCTTACAGTAATTTAAACATTATGTATAACCTGTTTAGAAGTGTCGGTGGACTTCCCACCACCCCAATATTTGTGAGCATCTTATTGGTCGATTAAACTGACTTTGTTTTTTTCATTTTCTTTTTTGTTTTAAAACAAAATGTTTTGGTAGACGAGATGATTAAGGCTTTGTGTGATTGTTGTGTAGGTTGTGTTCTATTCTCACCGCCTACAACTATTTTTCTTTGATGTTTTTATCACATTTGTTGACCTTTTTTAAATTTTTTAGTTTTAATCTTTTTTTATTTGTTTAATTTTTTGTTTGATTTTTTCTTCGAGGTTACTATAGTTATATTAATACGTCGCAACGTAACGAAGTTTGCGTACGCTTGCAATGTTTTATTAGCAACGGTTACTATAGTTATATTGCTAGGTCGTAACATACCAAAATTTGCATACATCTTGCAACGTGTTACTAGCCATGTAATGTCATTATATGACCTCGTGAAGATGTGTATGTCTTTTGTTTAAATCACTTTGTATAAACTATTATGTCATATTGTACGAAGCATCGTGTTCTTTTAATATGTGTCTTTTATCTACTCAAGTGCATTAATGGCCGACATTGGACCGTTGGTTACACACGTCCTGCCACGAAGCATGAGTAACTTTACTCGGTGTTTTCACGCTTGAGTCAAACCGGTCGGACTGAGATTCGGTGTGGGTAGCAGTCCGATCTACACCAGTTTTGTTGTTTAGAAATCGGCAGGTTGATACCAATTTGGCGGTTAAACCGATATTGCCGATCTGGCAGTTGGATCTGGGTGCAATTTTTGCCACTTTTTGATTCTTGACCTTCATGATTTATGTTCTTCAACTTAATTTTGAGTATAGATGACGATATCTGACTCCTAAAGTGTTAGTTATGATGGTTCATGGCCTCAAAAATCTATGTAAGACATGAGATATATGCATATTGAACCAAAATCTAAAACCTTTAAACTTCTTTTATAAATGTTGTCTTCAGATCTGGCATGAAAGTCTTCGATGAATGTTCAAAAAGTAGAAAAAATGTGTGGAGAAGGTAAAGAGAACATAAACTCATAAAAAGAAACGTAAAAAAATGAATTTAAGTAGTAGATAAAATACTCAAATGAAAATAAATAAGATTATGAAGAAGGTAAAGAGAACATAAACTCATAAAAAGAAATACCGTTTCACCTTCCAATATCATCTCCACTTTCCTACACTTTACTGAACTATTATTTTTATCTTTTAACTCTATTTATTTATTTTTTTCCTAAAACAATCTTATATTTTCATAACTTGATTTAATTGATTTTTAAGTTTTTATATATTTTTAAGTTTTTATATTTATTATGATGTGATCTAGTTAAAAAACAATGAGACCAATCGGAGCGGTACAACCTATAAATCAGTAGATCAACAATGGATTAGATTTAAAAACATTAACTTTGCTCGTTATTAATCATGGAGCCTATCAATTAATTTAACTCCATAGAATCAATTCCATGTTTTTTTATTCAACACGTGTGTACGGATAAAAGGCATCAAAATGAGTGGCATTCATCATCACTCACACCACCACCGCCACGATGACATTGAGCTGCAACATCCTCCACCATCTCTTCTCCTTGTTCATCTTCCTCACACTCACACTCACACTCACACTCACACTCACAGTCGCCGATGAAGACCCAATCATCACAAGATTCCAAGAATACCTCCAAATCAACACCGCCCACCCCTCCCCCAACTACCACCAAGCCTCCGATTTCATCCTCCAACAAGCCAAAACCCTAGCCCTACAATCCCAAACCCTTGAATTCGCCCCCAACAAACCCCTAATCATCCTCAAATGGCCCGGCAAAAACCCCAATCTCCCCTCAATCCTCCTCAACTCCCACACCGACGTCGTCCCCGCCGAACTCCACAAGTGGTCCCACCCCCCTTTCGCCGCCGCAATCCACAACAACACATATACGCCAGAGGGTCCCAGGACATGAAGTGCGTGGGCCTACAGTACCTCGAAGCCATTCGCAACCTTAAAGCTTCAAACTTTGAGCCCTTGAGGACGATTATGTAACCTTTGTGCCCGATGAGGAGATTGGGGGCCACGATGGGGCTGAGATGCTTGCGAATTCGAAGGTGTTTGATGAGATGAATGTTGGGGTTGTGTTGGATGAGGGTTTGGCGTCGGAGGATGAGATGTATAGGTTGTTTTATGCGGAGAGATGTCCGATGTGGTTGGTGATTAAAGCCATTGGTGCACCTGGGCATGGGGCGAAGCTGTATGATAACACGGCGATGGAGAATTTGTTGAAGAGTATTGAGAGTGTGAGGAGGTTTAGGGCTTCTCAGTTTGATATGGTGAAGGCTGGGCTCAAGGCTGAAGGTGAAGTTGTTTCGGTTAATATGGTGTTTCTTAAAGCTGGGACTCCTTCTCCTACTGTATGTGTCTCTCACTGTCTGTTGTTGTTATCTGATTTTCTCTTTATAGTTTATACAATACAAGAACAAGTCTTGATGGTTCACATCCTATAAGGTGTAGGTATGGGTTGTTGTTGTTTTAGGCGCACCCAAGGCGTGAGCTTTTTTAAGCGAGATGTGTAGTATAAAGATGCTATTTTTAGGGGTTATAGACGTGTTTTAGGCTTGTTTAGACTGTTTTAGGTTGATTCTCTTCTTGTTTAGGCCTAGTGTAAATTTTAATTGTTTCAAGCTGTTCAGGTGATATTTGGTTGAAGTTTGGCTGGAACTTGGTCAGCAATGTGCCGAGCGCCTGAAATGGGGCTTTTAAAGCAAGGCAACAAGGCTGTGCTGGGCTGTGTCTTAGGGCCTAGGCGCACGCTTTGTGGGCTTTTTACAACAAAGGTGTAGTAGTTAATAGGAGTAGTAAAATAAATCTGATTTTGATTACTTGGTTTAAGTTCAAAAACATCCTTAACATGCTGTATTGTATGTATGTGTATTGCTTGGATAGATAATAAAAACATTAAATTTATGAATATATGTTTTTATTTGTAATTACTTATTTTTGGTGGTAATGATGTCAGAAAGTTATTCCTACATATTAAAGAAGATAATTTTCAAGTATAAACATAAAAATCAGGAGGAGTTATATTGGTGTTGGTTTTTATCTACAACAAAGGTAGGTGTAAATAGTTAAGAGTAATTACAAAAAAATCTGATCTACGTTACTTGGTCTAAGTTCCAAAACATCCTTAACATGTTTGTTAGGTATTGAAATCAATGAGAAGGTGTATGTATGTATGTGTATATAATGTATTGTATGCATGTAATGGATGTATGGACTATAATCAAAAACATGTTTTCTGCACCAGGGTTTTGTGATGAACCTGCAGCCATCTGAAGCACAGGCCGGTTTTGATATCCGGGTCCCGCCAATTGCTGATCAAGCTTCCTTGGAGAGACGAATTGCCGAAGAATGGGCTCCGGCTTCCCGTAACATGACATTTGAGGTAAAGTTGTTAGATCTCACTTCTCTTGTTGTGTGTGTGTTTAGAATGACATGGCTGGTTTGTGGATGTTTAACTGTGCTTTTAGCTTGGGCAGTTTAAGCAGAAGGTGTCTGTATATGACGAGAATGGAAACCCAGTTTTGACGGCTCATGACAGTTCAAACCCGTGGTGGGGCCTTCTAGAGGGAGCTATACATAAAGCTGGTAGGAAGTTTGGAAAACCAGAGATCTTTCCTGCCTCAACAGATGCTCGCTACTTCCGGCAGAAGGGTGTGCCGGCAATCGGCTTCTCTCCAATGGCAAACACTCCTATACTTCTTCATGACCATAATGAGGTCAGCCTCTTCTACTGTACTTTAGTCAAATAAAGTGCCAGTCTTGTTTATTTTTTAATACCCCGTACTAGAAAACTCATTGGACCCATTAATACCATGCTAACCAATGAGACAAGGTACAATGCAATTTGTGTTGGCTAGGTGGCCTTTCCCTTTAAGGGGTTAAATGCAGAAACCGGTGAATTCAAACGTTAGACCTCTTCTAGGGGGAAATCCCAATCTCGATTTTTGTCACATGGTAGCAATTCTTCTTTTAGCTTGAATCCTAGATGTTTCAAAATGGACGGCTCAAAGCGGACAATATTTATAATAAAGGACAAGTAAAAGAAAGCAAAAACCAATAAAGCGCAAGTAATGCAAAATGTGAGCTTATGGATTGTGTTTGTTGCAGTTTTTGAACAAGGACGAGTACCTGAAAGGGATTGAGGTGTACGAATCTATACTCAAAGCTTTCGCATCTTTTCCTGCTGAGACTCAAAAGGACGAAGCTATCAGAGACGAGCTATAAAAAGATGAACATGATCGGTGTTGGAGCTCATCATTTTGTACTTGTTAGAATTGCAGCAGGCATAGGGCATGCAGTAATTATATTGGATGTTAATGTGGCCTGAAGATGATTGATGCAATGATCATTGAGAACATTTGGATACTGTAACTTAAAGAAAATGACCTCTTTTTATTGGCAGATTTGCAATAAACAATGAAGGCTCTTTCCCAGAAAATGAATTAAGATCATGCCTTCCACTGGATTGTCTTTATGTTTTGTTCTTGTAATAATATTTGTATTTTGTTCATTAAGCTCTTGCAGACTACCATAGATGTTCAATCATGTGATAGTGATGAGCTTTCTTGTTTTAATGTTATATGTTCTGCAAAATTCTCACTCACTAGTATTGGTTCCTCCAAGTGGTTATGATCGCATTGCTGTTGATCATTGTTTATATAGTATAGATAGATAATTTGAATACAAACAATATTAGATGATATCTCCTGATATATGCTAATTTACAAAATAATAATACAAGAACTTATTTCTTTTAACTTTAATCCAATATAAAAAAAAAACCTATGAGACCCAAGGACTTGCAATGATCATCATCAAGTCTTGGCAAGGAGTCTGAAGAACATGATTGGAGCTGTTAACAAAAATGAAGTGTGAAGTTTTGGCGCAGTCTGAATGTTATTGCGGTTCTATTGGTATGTCTGCAATGTAACCATATGAACTCATCTTGGAATATAGCAGCAATGTCAATGTAAACCCCAAAAAGCTAAAAAGTTGAAATGAATATTATAGACTTACAAGTGTGGCTCTGGAGTGGTCCATTCTTCGTCTGAACAAGCAAACTCCGTATTCTAGTCTGTGTATGTTTTTTAGATCCTTGTCAATTTGATTGTTCTTACGTCTAAACATGTACCTAAAACATGTTTTTTTAACACCATATATGCAGATGGTTACTTCAATGTTGACAAATGACTAGTGTACTACTTATGATTATCGAAAAGAGTAAAGAAAAAACTATTTGGCATAATGCCATGCTAAGTTATGCTAAATGCATTCAGTTTAGCAACTTAACAATGGTGAAAATTGTAACATGGAGATGCTAAATGTAACACACGGTCCCTCACACCAATTGTATTGTCCGTTTTGCTTACGAGAAGCTTACGGATTTTTTTTGGTTGCCCGGCAAACCTCATCAGGATGGTGAGTCCCCCTGGGTGTTCAGAGTGACACCTTAGGCTAATCCCACATCCATAGATGGGATGGTGGGGCAAATCTCATCGAGTACGATGAGTCCAAGGGGGGGGGGGTGTTTGTAACATACTAGGCGAATCCCACATCGACGATGGACAGAAGAGATTCCTGGTTCGTAAGGAATGTCTGGCTACTCACACCAATAATATTGTCCACTTTGCTCACGAGAAGCTCACAGATTTGCTTTTGGATGCCCGAATAAAAACTTCCCAGGGAGGTCATTCATCCCTGGATTGCTCCCACCTAAGTACGCTTAACTATTGAGTTCTCCTCTCATCCACAGCCAATACGCCCAAAACGCGTTGTTGATGTTAAAAATCAGACATTCCTTATGACCAGGAATCTCTCATGTCCACGGTCGATATGGAATTCGCCTAGGATGTTACAAACACCCCCTTTTGGACTCATCATCCTCAATGAGATTTGCCCCACCATCCCATCTATGGATGTGAAATTGCCCTACGGTGTCACTCTGAACACCTTCAGGGACTCACCATCCTGATGAGGTTTGCCCCACCATCCCAAACAGCACAGGAGTGGCTCTGATACCATTTTGTAACACCGGCCCCTTACACCAACAATATTAATCGCTTTGCTCACGAGAAGCTCACAAATTTGCTTTTGTTTGCCCGGTGAAAACTTCCCAGGGAGGTCACCCATCTCTAGATTGCTCCAACCTGAGCACGCTTAACTATGGAGTTCTCTCATCCACAGCCAATACGCCTAAAACGCGTTGATGTTAGAGATCAGACATTTTTTATGAACCAGGAATCTCTCTGTCCACGATCGATATGGGATTCGCCTAGGATGTTACACTAAAGCTATCAAGAGTGAAGTTGTGCTATCGTGCTGCCTGCCCAAAGCAACACAAAACATACCCAACGAATTTTATCTTTCATTCTTTCTAAAAAGCCACCGAAAAACCTAATAAAAAACAAGATGAAATATGGTAGCAGGTATTTTTTGAAAGAAAAAAGGTATCTTCTGTGAATTCAAATTGATGATAATGTTTTTGTCGCTGAGTTGGAATGGCTTACAAATAAGAATGCCAAGAACATGCAACTCTTAGTTTCTGCTACCAACTATCTTCATAGATAAAGTGATGGTAACAAACCGAATATCTGATAATTA
This sequence comes from Flaveria trinervia, assembly GCA_025506515.1. Taxonomy (NCBI): domain Eukaryota; kingdom Viridiplantae; phylum Streptophyta; class Magnoliopsida; order Asterales; family Asteraceae; genus Flaveria; species Flaveria trinervia. The sequence goes on from JACCIX010000808.1 coordinate 22,233, forward strand.
TAATAAGAACTTCCATTTGTGCCATAATTGTATCAAACACTTGGAGTTTTTTACTAAATGGCGTTGGTTTTACTAAACACTTCACAAGAGGTGTTGCTTTTGGTTTCGTTTTACAAGGGGATCATCACCATTGCTAATGGCAATGACTAGCCAATATTCTGAAATATAAAATGGTAAGACATGTGTCAGGTTTATAAAATAGTAAGACATGTGTCAGGTTTATAAAATAGTAAGACATGTGTCAGGTTTATAAAATAGTAAGACATGTGTCAGGTTTATTAATCGGTAAGACATGTGTCAGGTTTATTAATCGGTAAGACATGTGTCAGGTTTGTTTCGAGGTTAAGACTGTCCCTAATGCCTTGGAGTTTTTGTGGGCTCACGTAACCAAGAAGATGATCACCCACAATATTGGCAATTTGCAGATATATCACCATTTAGAGAGTTTAAAAACCTAACATATCACACATGCATGGCGATTAAAATGTGGGTTATCAATCAATGTTAAAGTTTGAAAATAACAACAAACCTCTAATGCTAATGGCGATGTGTTAGTCAGGGTTTCTGGTGAGTAAAAATCAAGCAAAATATATTTTGATAAACAATTATTTTCTCAATTTCTTTTTTAACAATTTTTGTAGTTACTTTTGGCTATACTAGTTAGCAACAGGTTATTTGCAACATGGTCTTATCCTTTCATACTTATGCACATAATGGTTCGTTTGAATTTTGTTATACATCATACGAAAATTGAATTGTTTTGTGTGATAGTACAACTAGAAGTACTACCATTATTCTTCAACAAAAAAATTTTTACCAAAATTTTATCGATTTAAATTATACTTACCTTTAAGTTCAAAAGGGGCATTACAAGTTGACGTTGAAATTGTATTACACTTATTAAGGGCTTTCTCTAAGTCCTTGAAATTTCTTACGATAGTAGTTTAGAGATGTTGTTCTTTTAGGAATAAACGAAAAATAATTTCACTTTAATGTTCATGTTAATCTTGATTCAAGAATATCCGTTCAACAATCTGGTTGTATGAATCTTCTGCGTGGTTTTCCAATATCATAGGCTCCCTAACAAACAATCTATTTATGTCAAGGCATTACCAACCCATGTGAATCGATAGTTGATTCGTTTGACAATATCAACCTTTATGATATCAAAGATGGCGATGATTAGGGCTGCAAACGAACCAAACGAACACGAACAAGGCCTTGTTCGTGTTCGTTTTTAAGAAATAAACTTGTTCATAAACATTTCGCGTATACTTATCGAATGGATTTCTTTGTTCGTGTTCGTTCATTAAGGAAATGAACATGTTTATGAACTGTTCACGAACACTTATCGAACATAAACAAAATCAAACAAAGCAAATAAATGTTCATGAACATAACGAACACAAATAAGTCTTTGAACACAAACGAATACAAATGATCACATATTTTTTAGAATAACATTAGCATTTTAATTACAAAATTTACCAAAAATAAATAAACATATAACATAAATATCCAAAAATGAACGAACATAAACGAAATTTTCTTGTTCATTTGTTCATTTACTAAACGAACGACATAAAGAAACTCCCCGCCAAACAGTTCACGAATTGTTCGCTGAACTTTCAGTATATTTACAGCTCTAACGATGATGAACCTTGATCAGAAGAAACCCCACCAGAAAGTACCAAAGAAACAAAAATAATTCTGTCATAAGATGAGTCATGTAATAATAACTAGTATGGCACCCCGCGCTTCGCGCGGCGGTGTCATAATGTGTAACGGTATATTTAGAAATGATAACATGGATACGGGTGAGTGTTAAAATTCTAAACGTATTGATGGGTGTACCGGTTACAATAATGCCTAAAGTTAATTAAAGTAGTAAAGTAATCGTGCCAAAATTTGCATTGTTCATGAAACAAATGAAAAAAATGTCAAAATAAGCAATTTGTAATCTATAAAACAAAAATCATACCATTTTCTTATAAACAACTAAGACGGAAGAACTACAATCCAAATCAATAAACACAAGTAGCTACAAACGAAACAAAAACAACCTCCGCTATTGTTAATAAATGCCAAGCTAAAGAAGCAATGTCAAAAAAGGTAAACCCAATAAAAAATTTAAAGCTTGTTACATCAAAATTAAATCAACAATCTTCAGCTATGATGAGCAAAGAAAAAAATCCCAAAAATTACCTTACAAATATGAAAGCCTAGAATTTTAAGAAATAATAGAGCTCAACTACAAAATGCCAAAATGGTAACTTACCTTCTTTATCAAAACTTGTATCTTTTCTCCGGAGTAAACCAAAGTTCATAAAACACCACAAATAATTGGACTCCAAGAATCAAAATGCGAATTCAACTATGCAAGAACTTAAGCCAAAACCCCACAAATTCAATCGGATACATTATCATTACTCATGATATTAAAGGTAAAAAATAAACAATACAATAAATCGAAAGAAAGATATATTGTTTCTCAAATAAAAAACCTATGATTTGATAAACATAAATTGCAAAAGAAGCATTGCTCTCCACTTATATTCTTAGCAGTAATCAGTCCCTCTCTAAATGATTCAGCTTAGATCTAAATACGAAGGTAAGCAGAGAACGGCGTACCTTCCCTTCTCAATTACGCCACACATAAAAGGGATCCGATCCATCCAGATTTTAACGTCAGCGACAAAAGCCACCAACGGAGACGGCAGGCGTGGTTGAAAAGTAGTCATCCGGTGTTGAGAGGTCGCCGGTACTCCCTCATCGCCGCTCTCCCTCTCTCTGTTCTCCGATTTCTATTGCATGTTGTCCGAGGATTCCGTTGACAGTAGCGTTCGAGAGAGAATTAAGAAGAGTGTTGAAAAAAAATAACGTGGTGATTGAGAGTGGGCCTTATATATAAATCAACCAATCACAAATGTTCACTGTTCATCGACTTGTAAATTGTATAAGAGTATAATATTAGTGATCAAGTAAATACAAACAATACAATTTTATGGTTATTCGGAATCATTACATGAATTCGTAAACTATTCTCACGTCCTAAAAATTAAAAGACTATAAAGTTGTTGAGTTTGATGATCACAACGACTCATGTGTGAAATGAAGATCAACATAAGTGCACGACATTGTGACACCATATAAAACTATATGATCCCTTTACAAGATGTGTATGAGATTATATAACTCGTATAGATATTTAAAGTGTTGATTTATTATAACATTAGGATCCATTCCATTCAAAAAGGTTTTAAATGTTCAGAACATTAAACACGAGGTGTGTAATTGCTATTACTTGATACCATCAGGATTCATCTTGCAATTACAAAAAACCGATCAATCAGAGAACCCACACCACCATCTTCATCTTCAGTCACCTCACTCGATCAATTCCCTGTGTTTTCGCTTCGAATACACAGAGAAAACGCACCAAAATCAACGGCAATGGAGAGCTCCGGCGAGATGGTGGCCTTCCCGTTGCTAATAACTCCGATCGAGAACAATTACAGAGCCTGCACCATCCCCTACAGGTTCCCCTCCGATAACCCCAAAAAACCCACTCCGATTGAGCTCTCGTGGATCAACCTATTCGCAAACTCAATTCCTTCGTTCAAGTGAGTCATCTTTAGGTTTTGTGCTTTTTTTTCACGCTACCTTGAATCCGATTAGAATATTATATTCTGTTTCTGCGACTGTTGGTTGATGATGATGATGTTGAATGGTAGTTGATTTTGGTTGATTCGATAGAGTGTTTATTGTGTTTTGTTGTTGTCACAGGAAGAGGGCGGAAAGTGATGATACTGTGGCTGATGCTCCTGCTAAAGCTGAAAAGTTTGCTCAGAGGTGTTAGTGTGTTACTTTTAGCCTCTGCATTGTGTGCTTGGTTCATGTATATTGAGCATCGTGACTTAATGTCTAACAATTTAATTCAATTGCGTATACATGTTTAGTATGCATCATAAACCTAACTAAACTGATTGAAGGTAAGTTCATTCGGGATAACTACTGGAAGAAGTCCTCTTTGGATAATAGTTACTTTAGCTGGTATTCTTGTGATCGGTTTGGTTTAGTAGGCATTTTCTTTTGTGGTTCATATTCCGGATTGGGTTCATCCTTGTAGTAATCGGACGAATTGTCATTGAAAGGTAGATTTTATGCAGATTAAGTTCTGTGATAATTAGTGATTATGCACCTTTGGAGTTCATTATCTCGTATTGCTTAGAATTGAGGAATGGAATTGTATTATATCTTGCTACTTTGTCTTTGGAAAGTCTTTCAACAATTAATGTTTGCCCTTATGCCAAAACTATACATGGAATAGCTTTTCTGATAATCTGGGTTGAATGGTGAAAGGTATGCTGAAATTCTGGAGGATTTCAAGAAGGATCCTGAAAGCCATGGTGGACCACCTGATTGCATAGTAAGCAATAGGTTTCTTTCATATATATACAGTACATGATGGGATTGTGATGCTGTTAAGTGTTAAGCACACTGGATGTTTACTTGGTGTGTGTGATTACTGCAGCTTCTTTGTCGTATTCGTGAGCTTATCCTCAGAGAGGTTGGTTTCAGAGACATATTCAAGAAGGTCAAGGTGGGTATATACCATTCACCATTCGAGTCATCAGTTGTCCATCCAATGCATGCCAACACACACCTACTTGTACAACACATCACAGTTCTGTACTTTTATTATTGATGTCTACTTCTCCCGGTATGCTTATGAATTTTTTTCCCTAAGTTGTTCAGTCCATGATAGAATTGACATTACATCCTTAACTAATTGGAATGTAAAAGAGTGTTTGTTTCTTGCTAAACATATGTAACTCAATTAAGCTTAAACTTAAAAATGGTTTTAATTTTTGGGACGATGCACCAGGATGAAGAAAATGCCAAAGCGATTTCCTTGTTTAAGGATGTTGTTAATTTGAATGATGCTATTGAGGAAGAACCAAAACGAGTGGAGAATTTGGTCAGAGGGATATTTGCAGGGAACATATTTGATCTGGGATCTGCAAAGGTATCCAAATGCTCCTGCATTTATTCCAATTTTCTACCATTTTACATGGACATAAAATTTAGTCATCTTTACTAAAACATTTAGCTGAACTGTTTAAACTGATTACATTCATTACATGTCACCATGCAATCTTGACACATGCTTTATCAATACAATCTTTGTGAAATGAAGGGTTTTTTTCTTAAGACGGTTCACAAACCTCTTATTCGAATTTTGAGTATTGTCATCTTATATTTGGTGTACTGCAGCACTTTGTGGATGATTTATCTTCATATAAAGAATAACTAGGGTTATATTATTATTTACAGTGTAACCTTTTCCTGATTCTTGAAGCTTGCAGAGTTATTCTCTAAAGATGGAATGTCATTTTTGGCTAGTTGTCAAAATATTGTTCCCCGACCCTGGGTTATTGATGATTTAGATACTTTCATTGCAAAATGGGGCAAGAAACCTTGGAAAAAGGCAAGTTCCACTAGTATTTGTCCCATAATCGAGTTGGTCCTTCTAATAGTTCTCTTTATGCATTTCAGTGTTACTAACCCTCTTATGTATTTTTATCATGACAGGCTGTCATATTTGTGGATAACTCTGGTGCAGATATTATCTTGGGTATATTGCCCTTTGCTAGGGAATTGCTCCGTTGCGGGACAAAGGTGGGCTGTCAAACTAATAATTTTTTGCTTTATAACTCAGTTTGCTTCTGCATTATTGATTGCCTAGTATTTTCTTGGATAATTATGATAAGAGACTGATCCCCTCCTCCCCAACACTAGAAATTGTGCTTTTACGCTTCACTATGTGTGGTTTTATGTATGTACCCTTTGGTGCATTTGATTGTCATAGTTTTCTCTTTTTCCTTGTGGACCATAATCACTGAAAAAACAGTTTCTTCTACCTTCTCATTAATTTCATCTTTGGTAACAATAATGTTCTCTATCCGTTGACTTTAAAGCTTTAACTTTTTAATTTCATTTTAGGTTTCAGCCCTTTAAGCTCTCTTAACATCCAATATCTTGTGGTTTGTTGATGTCTTGCTTTTGTTTCTTCTTCCCCCCCCCCCCCCCCCCTTTTTTTTAATTTAAAAAATTAACTATAAACTGACTATACCAAAAATTCACACCTTTGAAGAATTTCACAATGACGTAAAGGCAAGAAAAGTGTATTCGTACAAGTGTGGGTGGCTAGGGCATTTGACGAAGTAGGAGCAAGGAGAAATAGAAGGAATGTTTCTTATGAACTAAAAAAAATCAAAAGTCAAGTGAAGAATTTAGTGACATGAACATGTCATCAAGTAACTCTTGCTTGCCAATGATCCTTAGCCCAAATGTGGAGGTGAGGCATTCAAGACTTCATTTAAATGGAGAGACCTTGGTTCTATGATGAAGATTAGAAACAATCGGTTTGGTGAATTTGATGTAATACAGTGAATTGAAAAAGGATAATAGAAGTAGGAGCTTTATTAATGGAAAATAGAAAATACTCAACAAGAAATCCAGGGAATCAATCCCTCTCTCCACAAGAAGCCATGATCACAATCATAAAAACTAAATCTTCCACAAAAGGAATATTGCTAGTGCTCCTACTTATAACCACCCAAATCCTAACAAACTCTCTTACCCACTTTTAATATTGTCATTTTTACCCCTTCGAGAATAAACATATAAAATAGGCGGTTTCTCAATTGGTCCCTCACAATTGGTGTTTGCATCATTCTAGTCACACATGTGACAGAAAAAGGGTTTCAAGTTGTGTGGATTTCTCACCTAAGGTGAGTTTCTTTTCGAGGGTGGTCTTAAGTTTGGGACTTATGTATGACCTTACCTTCGGGGATGTGCTAGCCTAGAGCCCTGAGGTTTTGTACTTAGTAATGGAGATGAGCAATTGGGCTAGTGGCCCATCAGTGATCCAAATAGCCGCTCAAAAAAAAGTTAACTCTTGCTTCTCATCGACCAAGAACTCAATGAGATGTATCAAGAGGCCGACACATGATTGGAGAGATATTGAAGTTAGTCTCTTAGACTTTGAAGGTTATTCAAACCGTGATGCTATTTTGAGTGAGTTTAAATATTACAATGTCAAGAAAACATTCAAGGTATGCAATCAAGCTTAAGAAGTATGCTTCCTTGAGGTATGAGAATACCTAGCCAAGCTTAAAGAATGTATGGAAAGGTTTGTTCATCATGCTTATAAACAAGATCTTTATATTTAAATAAGCAACTTAAAACATAGATTTGATCACATGGCATATTCTTCGTACAAGACAACCTATGGATGCTCTCGTAATGAAGGTAAAGAATTTAAGAATTACAAAAACAAACCAATGAGATGATTGTCCAAGGCTATGTGAGGCCTGACATAGTCCCTATTTTGTTTTGACTCTTTGGATGCCTATAAAGGATGGTTCTAACTATGTATGTGTGTTGTTAGTAGAACCATTAACATCACCACCATCAAATATAAGTATCACATTCCTAGATTAGATGGTTGGATGAATTATAGAGTTCTTGTATTTCTAAGGTTGATATTAGCAATGGTTATCATGTTATTAGAATGAAGGATGGGATTAAGCGGAAAACAACCTTTAAAATCAATGGAGGTCTCTTTCAATGGCTCTCAAGTACATTGATAGCGACAAATGTTCTTTTTTGGAGGGCACTCTTTGTTTAATAATTTGAAGCTCAAGTCTTTGTATTCTCATTCGTCAAAGAGTTAAAGTAGATCCAATTTGTGCTCTTATTATTGATTTTCCTCCAAATGCATCTAAAAGGCCCTATATTGTTCAAGTCAATTTTCTCTAAAAAGATGGCAAGTTATGCATTTCCAAAGGCTCTATTCAAGACTTATTAGTTAGAGAAGCTCATGGTGGTGATTTGGCATATCACTTCAGTAATATTTAGACTGGAGATTTTAAACAAGCATTTTCATTTGCCTTGTATGATAAAGGCATTCAAGCTCTTATTACTCGATCTATATGCCACCAAGCCAAAGTCTACATTTCACAAGGTTTATACACTCTTTCTACTCAAATCAACCTTGGGAAAACTTAAGCTTGGATTTCATCCTAGCGTTACCAATACTCGAAAAGTCGAAAGGGGAAAGATTTTATCATGGTGGTTGTTGGCTGCTTCTTAAAAATGGCACATTTCAAACCTTCATCAAGCCTAATGATGCATCTTCAATAAAAGTATATTTATCAAGGAGATAATATGCCTTCATGGTGTTCCTCAATACAATCGTATAATTTAGAGATATCAAGTTCTTAGTTACTATTAGAAGACTTTGTGGAAGCTTGTATGCACCAGACTTCTATTTAGCACTTCTCTCAAGTTCTCACCATCCCAAAGTGACATTATAGGACTATTGAAATGCTTCTAAGAATCTTGGTATAAAAGACCTAGATTAGTATCTAAAGCTTTCCCATGATAGGCTTGCATTCAATCAGGCTCCTAATTATTCAGCAGGTGAGAGTCCCTTTGAAATTTGTTTTAGTGTAAACCCCTGTCACAGTGTCACTCTCATTGATCTCATCCCTCTTTCAGTTGAACCTGAAGCAAACATTGAAATTGAACCAAGGCAAGGGAGATCTGAAGTTGCATGAACAAGTCAAGGTGAGAATTGAGAAGGCAAATGAGATGTACAAGGCAAACAAAAATAAGAATCTCAAGTAACCCCCTTTTGCACCAAGTTTATCCAACGAAGAAAGATTTCTCTCCAAGAAAAAGAACAAGTTGATGCCAAGAGTAAGAGGATCCATTTAAGGTGTTGGAACATTTTGGTAATAATGCATCTTTCTAGCACTTTCAATGTTGGATATCTCACACCATACTTGAAGATGACTACCTAAAGGATTTGGTCAAATCCAAATTTAGAGGGAGGATGATACGCGGTGTATCTAAAATCAGTAAGTAATCCACGATAACCAAGAACCTGAAAGATGCTAACCAAGAATGTTTTGATACAACTTAAGGTCGCACCATACCTGAAAGATGCTAAACAGGCCGTATTTGTGGGTCCAACCTGACATGTACCCATAAATTTGACACAAACCCAAAAATTGTGTGAGACACATGAACCCCAACATACGCAAACATGCTTTTAACCTGATTTTTTTATTACTATTGTTTTTACGTTTTAGTATAGAGTTATAAGAAAGTTATAAATATATAATAAAAAATGCAAAGGTGTAAAAAAATACTTAATTTTTGAATTATACAACTTTGATGTCAGTTTCTTCTATAAATTCTATATTTTGGCATTAAAAACCAAACTATGACATAAAACATAACACGCATAGATAGTGTTATACAGCATCATGGTATCATATGGGTTTTCATGATACAGGTTGTGTTGGCAGCTAATGACCTACCATCAATCAACGATGTAACTTATCATGAGCTATTGGAGATCATATCAAAGGTACTAAAGCTGTAATTGTATTGGCATTGTTTTTTGCTTTAAATAAAGAGGGTACTGTTGTTGCATGGTTTATATTGATGTTGATGGAATCTACCAGTTAAAGGACGAAAATGGACAGCTCATGGGTGTTGATACTCAGAATCTTTTGATTGCAAATTCTGGTAATGATTTGCCGGTAAGACATGATCATGCGGCTCTAAATTTGTTGAGTGCTGTCATTGTGGAGTATAATTAGTTAAACATTATGACAGGTTATTGATCTCTCCAGTGTGTCCCAAGAGCTTGCGTATCTGGCAAGTGATGCTGACCTGGTAGTTTTGGAAGGAATGGTGAGTATTAACCAACCATATACAGATGCCCATAAGTGCACACAAGCACTTGTCACATATTTTACATTCAAGCTTGCTATAGTTTTGGAAAACAGCAAACTAAACCGGCTGGGTCAGCCATATTGTCCCAAAACACTTGACAAACTGCTATTTATATTTTTTAAATTTATCATTTGTTTCCATTACATTGTTTAATATGACAAGACACTAATGAATAGTATACATACACACAAATGCTAATTCTAGAAATGAAAAATATATACTTAAGAAAAGTTAAACTTGGCTGGTACCAAGACACAAACCGTCAGCAGGACCATCAAACCCGGTTTTTCAACCATAAACAATGGACTGAACTGTATGAATCCCAAAGCGGCTGAACCGGCTGATTTGTTACGGCTTGGTGGTTCGGTTGGTTTCAACGATTTATGATCACTTGTAGTCTTGTATTTATATCACTATCATCTGATATGTGATTTGTTGGCAGGGCCGAGGAATTGAGACAAACCTGTATGCTCAATTTAAATGTGATTCCCTCAAGATTGGAATGGTCAGCAAAAGTTTTTCATTGTTTCAAATTCTTGTTTTTCGTTCTCTTAAGCTTACAATAGTAGTTTTAACCATCTGTTGGTTGCATGCAATCAGGTCAAGCATCCAGAAGTTGCCCAGTTCCTGGGTGGGAGACTCTATGACTGTGTATTTAAGTTCAATGAAGTTTCAAGTGGTTGAAAGATAGATTAGACTATTTGCAAGAGGCTGGATGAGTACATCTATTTTTTCTGGTTACTTTTAACCAGCTCTAACTAATACATATATGATGACACTTTGGAAATTCTTGTTTTAATAAATTTGGCATGTCACTTGTTTCTAACAAAGGATATACACATGCAAATAGGTCATTATTGCGGTATACTTTGTATGGGTGTGAGTTTTCAACATGATAACAGCATAACATGAAATTCTCATGTTTGGGTTCAAGTGAATGGGCTTCGGTTAGTTTTATGTTGCTTCCATGAATACGTTTAACTAAACATGACAGACTCGGGTCAACCTCAGGAGTTTGTGGGTTGATTCGTTTATACTATAATCTGTATTTAGGGGGCATCATATGTTAGAATTTAAATTGGTTTATTTCATATCTAAACTAAAAATCAATATAGAAAAGAGCGTTAGTTCTAACTTTTAAAGACCAATAATCTTTAGGCCAAGTGGTAACGGTGACGTACTCGAGACATAAATATGAGGAGCACATGAGGTTTTGGGTTTAAGTTTTACTAAGAGTAAAAATGTTAGTCATGAGGTTTTTCCAGTTGTGGGTTTTCTCTTGAGGGGGTTGGGGTGCGTTCTCGGTTGAGAAATGAATAGATGAGTTCGATTAAAAATAATACTTTATCATTATAAGTAGAATCATACATTAGTTTGTTCAAGCTTTCAGAGCAGTTTTTTTATATAAACCAATAAATTATACGATTTGTCATTTTGTTCTTTCCATGTAATTTCATATGTATGATTCCTTATTATAAATCAGTGAAGCAAACATCAACAACATTGTCATTTGACTCTCCATCATCGTTCTCTGTGAAGCCAACAACGACAACTGCTATTCTTGCTTTAAATGGCAACATCATTGCCTAATAATTATTCTTGCCCAAACCTATGGAGCTAACAGTAAGACCATCATAGTCCCTCTGGACTTGTATCTATGTTTTTAGTCTAATGAGCAGTCACACTTTCTCAAATCATTGCATGAACAAGAATACATTTGTAATGAGTTTATTTAAAATTAAAATAAATAGTGTTAAGCCTCCCGTGTTGCGACGAGAGCGTAAAATTATATCAAGTAGCACCAATGACACGGGAGCGTAAAACTATATCAACTATATCAAAAAGTTTAGTTTTCCCTTGCGCTATGCGGTGGGAATTTTGTCATTCTTTTCGTAATATGTTGCGTTAGTGTGCCCATTATCATTATGGCTTGATGAAAAATACAATCAAATACCAAATCTTTAAATCTTTCCAACAACGTTAAACCAAACCAAAAATACAAAAACCACCCTCTAAAACCAAAAAAAACCCCACAAAAGTACCAAAACTGGCAAGAAAAAAAAATACAAAAACCGCCCAAAAAATACCAAAACTGCTCAGACAATACCAAAATCAACCAACCGCTCAAAAAATACAAAAAAAAACAACCCCCCAAAAAGATGAGTACAACTCAATTATGCACAATGTACAACCCAATATGCATTACAAAGTTGGTAATTAATATTATTTAAATGTTATCGCTTGCTTATTACTCACATGATCATCCACATTTGTTCTTTCTTGGTTCATGAATTGTTTTAAACATGCCTAAAGTTAAATCAGATCAAAGGTTAAGTGATAGTTTAGTGGTAACATGTAATGAAAGTGTCAAACATAATTTTAATCGTTGGTTTAGAAAACACAGCTGATCAAACAAACCTTCTACATTTAATATAAAACTTAAAAATGATAAAAGAAGAAATTAAAAACTAATAAGCTAAAATAAATAGCAGAACTTATCATCGGCGTCAATTTGGTGTTTTTTTAAAAGTGTCAAACTGAAAATGCCAAAATGGTTTCAATCATCTGTTCTATCGACCATTTTCAAAATTAGATTGGACATCAGTTATATATTGTGCTTATCTTGTACGTTGAGCTAACTTGGTACCACAAAGGAAAGTACTAATTTAAATAAAACCCAATCTATCTATTATAATAAAAAAAAGATTTTAGGTGAACACTTGTCAAAATTCTAAAGCTTTTAAATTTAATTTTTTCCACCCATCTCCCCTATTAAATAATTACATTAATACAACTATATTATTTAATTATTTATAAATTAAATATAATTTTATTAAATTAAGAAATAGATCTTTTTATAAATGTACTTTCTAAATAACAACTTTGTTGAGATAAGAGATATTTTTCAAAAACATCAAATTTTTTTAAAACTATGAAATATTTTAAAATTAGTGTTTTTAAATAACAAAATTTTTATAAAAATAATTAAAATTCAGAGCATAATAATTTTTTTTGAGATGACACTTTTTTAAAATGGTTTGTTTTGGAGCAAATGTTTGATTATTAAAATACTAAAAAGTATTTTGTTACTTATAATTTTTACTTATAAGTAATTTCAATCATATCCTATATCAAAAATTATTTTATAATCAATTAACTTTCGTTACTAATTATTAAGTGTTTATTTATTCAACCTGTGTAATACATAGGATACTAACCTAATATAGAATATATGGTTTCTACGTGTAATACATAGGATACTAACCTAATATAGAATATATGGTTCCTACGATAAAATACAAAATTAGAATCTTAGGTCAAGCTTTGATGATAAATGATTTAAAATAACAAGTCAACAAACCTAAATTTGTCCCTAGAAAAAAACTTATATCAAAATAGAGTCATTCCTTGGAACGGTGCAACAAAAATTCTATGTTGTTAGTAAAAGATATTTTTTTCGGTTTTGAATAAACTAGAAAATAAGAATGTCGCAACTGTACATTGAAAATTCATAAGACATTAATCTGCAAAAAGTAAATATATATTATTCAACACGATATTATTTTAATTAAATTTACAAATAGATAAAAATAAGCATATCACACTTGTGTATTTAAAATTTGATAAACATTACCTTTGAAAAGTTATAAAAGAATGATAAAATGTCTTAAAAAGTAATTATATTATAAAAATTAAAAATATTATTAAAAAACTAATTAAATATACCATTTGTGTGTTCCCGATATGAATGGGAACAATGAGCATGGATCTTAGGATTCATATTGATAAAAACAAGAACTTGAATGATTAGATGCCAAAATATAATAATGATGAACATGATGAAAAATATAATAATGATGAACACGATGAAGAACACCAACGTGTTTAATGTTTGATGTTTATTGATATATTGTTGAAATCATCATCCTTGAAGGATGATGATATATTGCTGTTGATGAACTTAATTCATCCTAACAAGTGGTGAATTAGTCACCCATACAATGATAATATGTTCTAATATATATACTAGTCTAGCATTTACAATAATTACAAAACAAACCCTAGACTAATATTTTGTTGCTATTGTTCTTCAAATCTTCAATTTCAATAATATTGGAAATTTTCAATTTCTTCTTAGGTAGAATACCCAACACCATTCATCAAAGTATGTAAAGCGGTTTATTTACATAAATTCATAAAATTATATTATAGTATTATGAAAAAGTACTTATGTTTAAAAACATGTGTCCATGTTGAAAGTGTAAACGCATGACTCCTATGCCAAACATGACTATTGAGTTGATACAAAAATATCAGTTCATGCCGGGTTCAACCTGTCAACATGACCCGTTTAAGGTGTTTTTCTGCATCATGCGTGTTAGATGACATTTAACCATATAAAAGCATGTAGATGATCCACAAATATGTTTCTATCATAAGGGAGACATTCTTATACTATGGAATATATTCTAAAACTGACTATTGGAACCAAATTACACGACCTGACCACAATCAATACTTGTTTGTATGATAAAACAAAATGAATCTGGCATCATCAACATCATCTCTGCAGCTTTCCAATCGAATGCAAATAGATGGAAACTGAAACGACACTGTCAATATCACCCCACGTTAGCCTATGTAAAGCAACGGCAATCGTTTCATTGATCAGAAAACAAGCGGTGTTAGCAACTTACGTGGATCCAAGGAAGAAAGCGAGGGATAGATGAAAATTAAACAGAAACACAGAAACAACAGCTGTTAGTAGCATTGCTACAGAAGTCGAATAAACCTGCAATGGATGAAAAGGACCACTTCTTTAACAGCAGTATAAGCATATGCATATCCACAGACCAATATATCATATTTAAGTGACAGCATCTTCATATACCAATATGTAGCGCATCATGAGGTTAATATAAATCATGAAATGGAAAGGCCTCACCTTCACAATATTGTCAGCATACTTCATCACCATCGACACAGCAATCCCGCTGCAAATCCAGGACAACAATATTTATTCAGAGATGAAGCAAACTGGAATTGATCCACCACTTTTGGGCAGAAGAAATACCATGTAAAACTATATTGTAACAACTATAAAGCAATAAAGGACAGCAATGTGCTTTTGAAAACCGTGAGAACCCGTCACCAAAACACTCATTGGCCGCACCAACCACCCTGCTAACCAATGGGACCTTCAAGGGGTTAAAGGTAGAAGTGTGTGGAAGCTGGGTTCGAACTAAAGACATTTTCTAGAGGGAACCCGATGCTTACCACCCCTTGAAGGTTTTGGTAGAATATGGCGGAATGATCAAGCTGGGGGACAAAGGGTCTACCCTACCTTCATGACTGTTAGACACTTAAATTAGTGAATGCCTCTTTGTTCAAAATTATCAGCTCAAATCAAAATGAGCTTCTAATATTCACACCCCCGACTACTTGAAGCCCAATTCAAGACAAGAAAACTTAGTTATATGCACAAATGTAGGCTGAGTGATTTGTATCCAATAGAAAATGAAAAATTAGGTTTACAGAATTAAAACTTTTGGTCTTCTTCTGAATTGATTGATTAATTGAATGTGGAGGAAATATTCTTCAGAATAGTTATATGAACAACTATGAAAGAGATTGCAAATGGCTAGTCAATTTTTCTACCAAACCACAAAAATGCCATTTTTTGAGGTTTATTGGAGTAAGTGTATCAAATTAAATATAACATAAATCTAAACTTCCGAAGTTCCAGATTAGAACAGTTTAATCCACTTATAGGCATTTAAACCTTGAAGTTCACCTGACCATCTAGCTCTTTTTTACACCTTTCAACACACTATTTAATTTAATTCATGCAAGAAGCAAATCTTAAAAATCATGGCAGAAAAAAAGGATCAAATTACACTGCACAATACGAGAAGCATCATACAAAAACTTGCATTAGACTGCAAATGAACTTTCAATTGGAAGATATGTACCTTAGGGCATGGTGATAATCATGAGAACGGTTATCGGTGAATATCCATGGAAAAATCCCCTGCACAAAAGAGTTGTGCTTTTCTTTAGAAGTGGACAAGGTGAAAACACCGGAGATAAGAAAATCATCATATTAGAGAAAGCAAAGAGCATAAGTAGCATACTTGTTCAAGATAGCATCAAAATCTTGGACGAACATTGCAACAACATTGAAAACCATCCCAAAGACATATAACCAAAAGTTCTGCACATTTATGTTCCTGGAAGGCCGTTTTTTTATTATAGCCTGTAATATTAAGGGTGAACTTATCAAATAGAGTACCCATGTTGTTATGTATACACCAAGAGCCTTGTAAGTATTTATATAAAACTTCCAAATGACAAATGGAGACGGCTTTAACAATATTTTTGAGTTCCTAACTGAAAGTGAAGTGTGATTTGGGACAACAAAAAACAATACACACCCTTTACTGCTTTACCTCTGTGTACACCCCAGCAAAACCACTTAGAAGTGCCATGATCTGCAAATAAAACAATTAATTGCATATTAGAATGCTCAGTAGTTGGGAATAAAACAGACATCTGTTTTGGTAAAATGAAGGAATAAGCTGAAAAATCCAAGGACTCACAATGGCCATCATCCAGCCTAGAAAAGGAGTCTGAAGAACATGATCAGAACTGTTAACCAAGTCAAACACAGTGTAAAAGAAGAGCCAATAACCAATATATGACTAAAAATGAAATAAGAAATTCATGGAAGTTTGAAAAGGCATTACATGAAACAAGCATCAGAAAATAAGGGTCTGAGAATATGATAAAAATGAACTAAGATCACAGAACATTCAGGTAATCAGAGAGCCATGGGAACTTTTTAGGACTCAGGTACATGTATTTAATAAGCAATGATATGGTAAATGATGGTCAAGGATGACGATGAGAATTTTTTTCTAAATTATAAAAAAGGAATTGAATAAAGAGGAAGTTGTTTGAAATTGTACCTATTTAAGTTACACAACATTCCCATCTATAAAGCAATCTAATTCAGCAAGAATACAAGCATGAAAACTTGTAATCAGACTATGAACATAATCGAACTTACGAAGGATTAAGTTGTGCTGTCGTGCAACCCGCACAAAGTAAAATGAAAGCAGCCCACTGGATCTCACTTACCTGTGCCAAGTTATTGTAATGCAGCATTAGAAATCTACCTGACCACAAACAAGGTGTGACATGGTAGCAGGACATTTAGGTTCATCCTTAAAGGTAAGAACACATACTTCTTCTTGAGAATTATTCGGTATAATACACCAGTGCTGATAATATTCAGGTTTTTGAGTATCTGATACCCTGGAGCATCCACATACGCAAAGATATAGTACTGCCAAATACATGCATGCCTCAGATATAGTTAAAAATTAAAACAATTAACGTCAGATTAAACATCGATAAAAACCAACCTGGAGCAAATTCTTGACAAGGTAGAGTGCTGCAGGAATGGGATAAACACTAACTTCATCCACTGTGGTACTCAACCTGACACCAGATGACAAAATTTGAAGGGTAATGGAAGACTGTATGCTACTTATTCACGTTTCAAAGCAGCATAAATGAAGAATTCTTATAACACGTGTCATTTACAGAGTAGTTGTACAAGTTGTAAAGCTAATAATGACTGGCAGAATATTCTTATGTTCACTTACCATTATACATGACTTACATAGTTACATGATGATTGAAGGAAAGATTTCACACTAAAATTGGTGAGGATTAAGAATCAAGTCCTAATGAGTTATCTATAACAGTCAATATATGCTGTTAAGAGCACCCAATGGCTTCCATCGGATTCGGGAAGATCTGGGAATGTGACTAAAATGACCCAAGGAGGGAGACTTGAAGGGGACAATTATTCAAGTTTTCTCTAGCAAAAGTAAGGCGCACTATGAAATATGAATCATATCATTTGTATCTTTCTGGACATAAATTTGCAGATGATCTTGTATTTAGTGCACTGTCAATTTGTTATTAATGTTGTTGTGACTTATCAAAGGCAACTTCTTATGTCATATCCTCAAACTCTAATGAAGATGTTTATTTTCTCCAAGCTGAGAAACAGAGTGCCTGACTTAGCAAGGGTAAGGAAGAAGAGAGAATATGCACAAAGTCAACAGATTCATGTGAGTCCCATGCAATGAACTTCAGGACCCTGCACATTTGCGTGTTAACCTGCTGCTGTCCACAAACTATAGATACTTTTTGTGTACCAAAAATTGCCTTGTGTCATTTGAATATATGATCTCAACAAGTGATAGTAGTTGTAAATGATTTCAGATTAAGTGGAGATGAGTGAAAATATGAACCGCTCGATTGATACGATAGAAGAGGAGCTCTGAAGGTTCCTCTCTTCAATATATACTGCAATGTCATGTCTAGTCCAAACCTATAGCTTAAATGGAATGCTCTTTGTTTAGCGTAGGCACCTCAGACAAAGATGAAAACAAGGAGCGTGTAATAATTGGATGAACCTAAGTGAAAGCCCAACAAAAAGATGAAAACGCACCAAACATAGCAAGAGGGCACATGAAGATACACTGGTATAAATCATGAGTACAACCAGAAAAATGTCTCTTTCCAGCATTGGGATTAGGAAATTAAATCTTCTATCATCACAGATTTGTAAAGTGTAAAACTACACACACTACTAAATCATATTGTATTGAAGTTGCAGAGTGTGTTAAGTTCATGTTGCAATGAATCTATGTGGGAGAGTCAGGAATATACAAGATACCTGTTATCTTCAGTCACCCCTTCAGTTCTCCATATTCTAGCCAAGGCCACAAGTGATAGTGCACATTTCAAAGCCTCAACCTGATTCCAAAGCAAGGAAAATGGAGGTCAACGATAAGACACGTCAATGCCAAATCCACAATAAGAGTATGAATCAGTAAGTAAAAAAGATTGACTGAATCATGCTGTATTCTTCTCAAAAAGATATCACACCAGCCATTCCACTCAAAATACTAAAACACAAGTTCCCTCACCAAAAAGTTAGCAGTCGTGACACTGTACTCGTATCTTCCAGCTCTTTTGGACCAGACAATAAGTATAGCTTGAGAGCTCGTAAGAAAAGTCAAAGCCAGCGTAACAATCGACCTATTGCAGCCAATAGACAAAAAAACAAAGATCGCAACACATAAACCCAATATAAATCCCCAATCACATGATATCAGATATCCACCACTTACTTCATCTTCCACTTTGTTTTATCATAAGGAGCAGGAACTGCAAATATCAAAATAAACCCTAAGAACCTAAACATAATCGCACATACACATTCACAATATGAAATCCTACCATACCATCCAAAAGAGCCTTGCCACGTAAGCTCTCAATGTCTTCTTTAACAGGATCCCCAATCTTATCCTACAACATGACATTACATAACATAACATTACACTACATTCAATAACTTAACTCAACAATACTGCAATCGAGCAGATCGAGGTTGAATCGAACATGAGTGTGAAATATATGAGTTTATTTAACTAAAATTAACCGCAAAATCGACGAGAATGCAGAAATCACAGGTGATTGAGAAACAAGCAGTGATGATAATATAAGTAAACATAGAGTGTGCATGTTGGAACCTGATCTTTGATTCTTCTGTACTCCATTGGAGAGTTGAAAGGATTTAGGAATTGAGGAACTGTTGAAGTGGATCCAGCTGGATGTCGGTTTGAGAGTGTATAAGCGGCGGACGCCGGTGGAATTCCGATCAGTTCGCGGCGGTGAAACGAGCATCAACGGTGGACGCTGGTGGACTGATCTGCACTGATGCTAAGTGTCTGAAACTTGATGTGCAAAACGTAATCAAGATTTAGATATTAGTAAATTTGTAACAACATATACAATGTGTGAGCCGAATCGACCACGTTTTTGCTCGTGTTTGGTTTGTTTCGAAATCAAACCGAGTCGATTTGACAGTCCAATATTAATAAACATACGGTCTAATGTGCCATACAATTTAAATTTACAAAGAGAAATTATATATATGTTGGGCTTAAGTTTTTATGCTCTGAAAAATGATCATAATTTATAGTATAATCATGTTATAATGGACAATACAGGTTAAAGACTATTGTGTAACGGTTTAGGGTTTAACTTTTAAATTTAATGTTAAATTTTTTATTATTGTCTAGTATGTTTAAAAAAAGTGTGTATTTATATATTTGTGTGTGTATATACATATAAATTCTTAAAAAAAAATTCAAGCCAAACCGAATCAAACCTAGCAGACTTTTGCTCATGCTTGGATCGTTTACAAACCAGACCAAGCTAATCGACTTATTTACAATAGAGCGGTAAATCGAACGACCATTTTCCGAGCGATTTGAACAACCCTAACTTCAAGAAGGGACTTGTAAAGTGTACAAGATCAAACTTTTTACCTTTATTTTATACAAATGTCATTTTTAAGAGGTCAGCAAAAGTTTGCGATGACAGCGCCTCTAAGTTTCATTTGCAGTCCATTTGAGACTGCGATGCCGATTAAATATGGTAGAGTTATTACATCTTTTTTTGCCTTGTATCGCACTATATCATTCTTTATGCTTATTTTTAATATTAAAGACATTCATTCATAACAAAGTGTTTTGATGTTTATAAGTGTTGAAACCACATGTATGAAAGTGTTTTTCTTGTCGTTAATTCAATCTTATGTATTCTGTCATCTTACCTACCAACTGATATGTTTTTCTTTCATTTATTCAATTCGTTCCACCTTTTCAGATTCACGTCCCCATCATCCTAGCATAAAACTTAGATAAGTAGTAACGATAGACCCCTATAGTAATTGGTCTACACAAGTGCAAGACCTTGTGATCCTGTAGTCACATCAATTGACAACATATGTCAATGCCCTTGATGGCATCAGTCACATGCGATGTGTGTGCTGTCAGTTGAGATTGCGCAATGCAGCTACTATTCTACAGTCATACTTACAAGACTTTTCATAAGCATTTGAGGTCATTTGTCATTTCATCATCTTCCATTGTATCATATTACATTGCCCTATACTTTATTACATAATACTTTATATTGTATTACATAATACTACGTATGCACATCAAGTAAGTGCACATCAAACCTTAACCATCGTCATATCCATTTCATGTCAAGTAATTAACTAATCATGCAAATAACTATTATAGCGGGAACTTAATGATGTGCTCCAAATTATACATAAAAATCCTATCAAAAGCACATCAATTATTCCTTAATATCTCTCTTACAATGATGATATTGTACTTAAAATTGTTAAATTGTATTTTCAGGTGTTAAAAAGAGCAAATTGGACAAATATGTGACAATAAATTGAAGAAATCCAAGCTTTGGAGTCCAAGCATAGGACGTGCCTCATTAAGCACACCCCCATACCTTGTTTGAAACACACCCTCGTGCTTAAATTGGCCCACCCCTATGTTTAGACATCTGGCAGGACAAAAAGTATTGTCACCCAAAAGTAAGCACAAGGTCGTGCCCCACCTCCAACACAGGGCCATGCCCGACACAACCTACATGTACGAGTCGACCAACTTTCTTATGCATTGTACTAGCATGGGGTCATGCTTAAACACTCCAGAAAGCCTATAAATAAAAGCCTAAGTTCATCATTTTAGCAAGATTTGGTGAGAGAGTTACTCTGCATAATTCTCTCAGGAATCAAGCCTTAAATATTATTTGGAGGCTCGGGAGGTGCATAGAACACTTGGAAGAAGCGCGGTATTGTCCAAACATCATCCATTATGGATCACTAGTGTGATTGTTCTATTTCACTGATGATTTCATATCTATCTTATATGTTATTTGTTGTTATGTCCAAGCTTATTATAAGCTAACTCTCATTATCATCCTAATTGGATGAAATTTATGTAATTTTGATAAACTAATGGTGTGATTTATATTATGTTAATGTTATGGTGGTCTTGAAAAAACTTTTGATGGGTAACATCTACATTTGAACGGGAAGTTATAACTTTATAATTTCTAATTATGATTGTCATACACGGTTGAAAAACGTATGATCAGCTTTTATTCGCGAAACCGGTCTTCATAATAAATTAATGGCTAATGAACTAGAAATGATTATTAGAAATTATATCACCTTAACTTTCTGATCATTTGTGGATTCTCTTTTATTAGTCTGATAAATCTACAGTTTTTGTTATGGTTTTCTAAAATTAATGGTATGTTAGGAAGAAAACTGATCAACTCTCTTTGTAACATTAAGTTATGTTTTTAGAAATTGTATGTTAAAAAGGTCACAAAAGATTTACCTACATTACTAGGGCTTTGATCTAAGCAGTAAAACTCAATCTGACGTGATCCTAGTCACTACTGAGTGATAGATTAGAAATCACGTCAGCTCACCTTTATAAACATTAACATAATTACATTAATTAATATATTTAATCGCACCACCAATTCATCACAGTTACATAAGTATAATCAAATTAGGATAATAGCTTTTATTCCCTGGTTCTAAATCCAAACACTTCAATCTTGTTTTATTTTATTTTAATTATTGTTTTTAAACCTTAAAAATCTTATCAATGCAACTTATCATTTTCTCAAACCAATATCAAATCTGATAGCCGAATATTAAGGTTGTTGAGTAGGCTAGGTGTGTTCACGGATTGACACTCGGTTCTTACCATCACTATACCACCACACGATAGGTACACTTGCCTTTTGTGTGTGTGGTTTAGTATTAGTAATAACCAATTAAAACTAATTTTGTGCGAAATCTTTATCAAAATATATACACTCCGCCTCGCACCAAGTTTTTGGCACCATTGCTGGGGACACACGACAATTTTGAAAGACAATCTAAAATTTTGACTATCTTGTGTATATTCTGTTAATATATTTCTATTCAAATTTATTTTATTTTTGTTAGATAGTTTGCCTTAGTTAGTTTCGTTACATTTTCCGTAATCATTCTAAGCCTTAGTTTATGTTTCCTTAAGTTAGTGTATGTCTGACTCGTCTAGCCCTGAACTTGTTTTGCCTTTTTTGGAATCTGGACGACTTTTCTATCAAAGGTTACGCGAAAGACCCTGACAAACAACAACAATCATTGAAGAAAACGTTTTTGAAGGTACACCATCCGAAGAAGACATGACTAACCATAACGAGGAAATGAAGATGGCACATTATTGATCACGTGTTAATAGTTTGGTGTTTAATTGATCTAAATGTTTGATTTTACATCATGATTATGATGGAACATGTTCAAGTTGTTGGAGTTTTGAATTATAGGTGATTGAAGCTAAAGTAACGTTATTTTGGATGAAAAGATGAAAAACGGGAAACCGGAACTAAGTTTGGTGAAATATGAAGAGTATGGAAGAAGCGAGATGGAAATTAGAGCCCGAAAAGTGACGAAATACAAAAACCGAAAGTTCAAGACCATGGTAACTTAAAATGGGCATAACTTGGGATAGGAAAAGAGTTACGGGGCCCACGACCAGTCAACGGAAAACTCGTGAAAAGTTACATATGAAAATCAAAATTTCACAGGGGCCTTGCGGATGATACGCCACCCTAGGCGTATCATACGCCGGTCGGCGTATAGGCAGCGTATTTATGAGCGTAATTGACCAAAATTTTAGAAAGTTGGGCTTAGGAAAGCTGAGGGGGGCGTATGATACACTGCCCTGGGCGTATAATACGCCGGTGGCTGAACTAACACCCGAATTTTGTGGAATTTCAAGTTTATTTAAGCCAAATCAACCCTAATTCGATCGAGAACTTCTAGGAGACGAAATATGACAAAAGTTAGGTGATTTTGGTGTTCTAAGGATCCCAAATCATCCACAAACATTTTCCAAGTCAAGATTGAAGATTGAACGAATATGATGCGTGGCTAGGTTCTCTTGATTGCTTTCGGAAGTACGATTCTTGTAAAGTGAGACATTTGGTATGATTGATTAGGTTTTTGTATTAAACATTGATCTATTAAATGAAAAATTATGTTTTGATTGATTTAAAGAAGTTACTTATAAATAAAGTTGCTAGCTTGATTATCAGTTTTCTGGTTTCCTTGCATCGCGAACTCATTAAGAAAAGTAGGCAACGTGATATAAGTGAATTGGTAACATTGTGAATGAATGAGTCTTAAAAGATTCACTTTAATAAAAAGCTAATATCTTGAAGTATTATATCTTACAAACCCTAATTTAAAAGTTCCAATTGTTGATCTTGCAGAATTGAAAACCCGAAAGTGATTGTTTTTCGTTATTTAATTAAGTTCATTATCAAGTTTGTTGCTTTATGCAATTGTGAACATTAATCCATTCCAAGTTTCAATTTTAATTATGAAGTTTGAGTCTTTTAGTTAATTGTGTCACGTTAATTAAACAGTTTCCATATATTCTGTGAGGAGACAACCTTACTTACCCTTACACAATAATCGTAGCTAAGACCGATTAATTAAATTGGTTTTGATCAAGTCTCGACAACCAGATCACTATGCCACACCGTCAATCAATGGTTACGATTCTAGTGTTGTCCAACTAGCAATAGAGGCCAATAATTTCGAGATTAAGTCTAGTATTATCCAACTCGTAGAAAACTTTGTTCAGTTCCATGGATTGCAAGACGAAGATCCTAAAGCTCACATCTCATGATTCTTTTGTATCTATGCGACCTTCAAAATCAATAAATGTTCAGACGACGTCATTAGACTAAGACTTTTTCCATTTTCACTTCGAGGTTGAGCCATTGTCTGGCTTGATTCACTTCTGCCTAGTTCCGTCACCACATGGGCGGAAATGGCTGAACAATTCCTTTTGAAATACTTTCCACCCGATCGCACTACCAAACTAAGAAGCAGCATCACAAGCTTTCTCCAAGACGATGATGAATTATTACACATATCATGGGAGAGATACAAAGGTCTCCTCCATAGATGCCCACATCGCGGACTTGATTTGTGGCTGTGGTGTCAAATCTTTTATGATGCAATAAGCGGAGCACACAAACATTTGTCGACCAAAGTGCGGGAGGAGATTTCGAAAGTGACACACCAACAAAGGCATACCAAGCCCTAGAAATAGCAGCTAAGAAGAGCTTTGCTTATAATCCCTTAAGAAACAAACCTAGTTCTAAAGGTATTCATCAAGTAGACTTTGAAAACCCTAATTGCAGCCCAAATAGAAGCTCTAATCAAATGATTCGAACAATTGCAAGCCGAACTAAAGAAGACTCCAACACGATGCAACAAATGTGGAAATTCACACAATACCAACGAATGCCCACAAGGCATTATGATGGTTGAAGATGTTGACTACTGTCACACCCCGACCGACGGCAGAATCATCGAGGCGGACGAATGTGAAATGATTGTTCATAGCTTATGGAATTAAATAAGTTAAAATAGTATTAAATACCATTTTTCATTAAATAAAACAAGACAATTAAGTCATTACAATACAACAAATATTTGAACAACAACATAAGATATTTGTTTAACTAACTCCAAGTCCTATATGAGCGAGAGGAATTTCTTCAGGTAGCAATCCTGAAACATGTTAAAAATAAAGGGTCAACTTTGAAAGTTGGCGAGTTTTAATGGGTTAAGCATACATAATATATATATATATATATATATATATATATATATATATATATATATAATATATATATATATATATATATATATATATATATATATATAAATATTTACAAGTAGCAATCATGTCAATGGTTATGAATTATGCTATAGAACACATATAGCTACAATCAAACTTTGACCAAGATTAAGATTACAAGTTTATAATGATTAGCTAAGTGTACTTGGTTCCCATGATGAACAAGTCATACGTCATCAGGAGCCGACAATACATCGGCTTTAGCACCGAATAGGCTTGTCATGCCCATAGATCTATGTCGTCGTCATGCTAGCAATAGTTAATGATTGTCAACGTATAATGTATCTCATATAACACTCACAATAATATCAATAGCCATGACAAAAAGTAAATATGAATTGGATGTGCATTTACAAGTATCAAGATGTTAACAAGTGTAAGTTTATAAGGTTAACATGTTTCACCCCAAAAGATGTGAGATAAAGTAAAAAGGGGGCATGGATAACTCACATTGTATAATGATGATTGTAGTGTACATAAGAAAGCTTGGATGTTCAAGAGTCAAAGGTGATGTCCTAAATGATAAAAAGAAACAATAGCTTGAGGTCGGAATTCATTACAAGAAGTTAGGACGCTTAGGGATGTCAATAAGCAAAAGGTAGATTGAATAACGATTATTGTACGAATTTTAGATTCTGGACATAATGTTTGGTATGTGTTTGAAAAAAATTTTAATATAGAAAACGGTTTTATAAAATTATAATTTACATTTGACTAGTTCAAAGTCTCCCGGACAACTTTTGTTCAAAAACATTTTTATGAAAAGATCTGTAAATAGGTAAAAAAAACTGTACAAGACAGAAGGTGCTGAAATGTGCACTTATCTTGTGAAGGCTATTGTTGAGTCGTCCGATTGAGTTTGAAGATGTATAAACTGTTGTTGAAAAGGCTATTCGATGAAATTAATATTGGAGTTTGATTTTACTCAAATTTAGTTAGTTATGAACAAGTTATAGTCAGTTGAAGTCAGATTATATTATATCAAAATTATAGTAAGGCACTTATGTATACTTTAAAAATGTTAAAGCATGAAACCGGTTATAACAAATTATTATGTCGATATATGGTAAATTAGATTTCATTTGAGTTACAAAAAATATTCCAAGATTTCGGCATAACCCTCAATTAGAGAAATAATCTTGTGGAATAACCAAATGCGGTGGCATAGCCGTCCATATGCAAACGGGATTCTTTATTTACATTAGTGTGTTGTTAGCTTGATTTAAGAATGTTAGTGATTGTTATAAGTTTAGTGAATGTTAAAAGGTTAAAGATCAAATGATAATGATTAAAATTAAAAGAAATTTAGGAGAGGAAATAATACAAGTAAGAACATAAAGTCATGAGAACATTTGAATGTTAGGAGAAGATCAAATGATAATGATTAAAATTAAAAGAAATTTAG
The DNA here is from genome assembly GCA_025506515.1 of Flaveria trinervia. Classification (NCBI taxonomy): domain Eukaryota; kingdom Viridiplantae; phylum Streptophyta; class Magnoliopsida; order Asterales; family Asteraceae; genus Flaveria; species Flaveria trinervia. The sequence continues at coordinate 49,134 of JACCIX010000808.1, forward strand.
GAGAGGAAATAATACAGTAAGAACATAAAGTCATGAGAACATTTGAATGTTAGGATGATTGAAACAATATAGAAATGTATAATATAAAAGCAATATAATATTACTTTAGTCTTATAAACTTTTTGAAATTACTTGTAAAATAAAATTTTTGAATTTGATCAAAGCCAAAGAATGAAAGAAAGATTTGTTAGTGTGATTTTTAAAGAATGAGCAAATGAAAAGTGAGGCTTAAGACTTGCTTTTATAGTTGAGGTTAGGAGGAGGTTATGAATAGTGTTAATGATGAGTTACAAATATTTTAAAAGGGGGTTATGATTTTAAAATAAATATAAAATTAAATAAAATAGATAGTTAAAAGAATGATTACAATTTAAACTTTTAATTTGTTAAAACCTTAATTTTAATTTAAGCAACTTATTTTCTTATAAAATCTTTATAACTTTTATAAAACTTGTAAATTTATAATTTGATTGTTTTTTTAATAATTAAAATTCATAATTATTAATAAAAATTTATAAGTTTATTAAAATTTATTTTATAACTTTATAAGTTTTAATAAGTCTTTTCCATTTAATTATTTATTGTAAAATGATTTATAAATCTTTATAAATTTATATAAAAATATATTTATAAATTCATAAATTATTACAAGTTTTTTAGATGATTACTAAATGAATAATTCACGATATAAATTTCACATTTAATGCATTTGATCCATTAAAATTATTAAAATAATTAATAATGGGAGTTCAAAATGGGTTTGGGTTTTAACTTGGAAAATGGCGGATGTTACAACTACGTAGGAGGCCCAAACAACTCATATAACAAAAACTCAAATTGGAGGAGCAACTCGAATTAGAGAGAAGCTGGTAACAACCAATCATCATCTGGATTCAACTGAAGGCCACCTTACCAACAACAGAAACCACCATACCAATATCTATGCAGTACTAATAAAAACCGTGGAGCATTATTAATGGAAGACTTATTACAATAATTGTTGATAACCACACAAGCCATAGATGAGTAAATCCGAAAATCTAGTAGAAGAAATGAGGAGAGGTTCTAAAGAAACAAGGTTGACATCAAAAGCAATAAAGCATCATTGCAAACTATAGAACAATAAGTAAGCCATATAGCCCAACAACTATTTGAGAGACCCCAAGGTGCTTTGCCTAGAAACACTATAACAAACCCCAATGCTCAAGTCAAAGCTATCACCACCGAGAGTGGCAAAGCCACTCAAGGTGATGCACCTGCATTACAATCCATCCTTGAAGAAATAGAAACCGAAAATTCAAGTGATGCAATTGATAAGGAAAAGCAACCTGTTGTTGTTAAAGAACCAACCAAGAAATACGTTGCACCACCACCTTATGTTCCACCACCTCCATATCCAGGTCATTTGAGACAACAATGAATGGAGGATTAATATGGCAAATTCTTGGGGTTGTTGAAGTAACTCCACATCAATCTACCCTTGGTGGAAGCCTTAGCCTAAGTGCCAAATTATGCTATGTCCTTAAAGGGTGTTTGTCAAACAAAAAGAAACTAGAAGAGTTATCACATGTAGTCTTAAATGAGGAATGCTCTGCAATTTTTCAAAATAAAATACCTCAAAAGATGACTGATCCAGGAAGCTTCACCATACCTTGCCTAATAGGAAACCTTTTTGTTAGCAACATGTTAGCTGATTTAGGTGCTAGCATTAACCTTATGCCTTATGCGATTTTTGAAAAGTCAAACTTAGGTGAACCTAGACCTACCTGTATGAGCATCTAGTTAGCTGATCGTTTTGTTAAATATCCGAGGGACATCATTGAAAATCTCTTAGTTAAAATCGACAAATTCGTATTTCCCGTTGATTTTATGATCCACATGGATGAGGATAAGAATGTTCTCTTATCCTAGGTCGACCTTTCTTATCAATTGCTCAAGCCCTCGTTGATGTTTGCACCAACAAACTCACGCTTCGAATAGATGAGGAGGAAGTAACTTTTGACATAGGCAAATCCATGAAACACCCTCAACATCATGATGACTCACTCTATTACATTGATGTTCGCGATTCGATCATAAGCTGTCATTTAAAGAAAAATCTTCAACATGAAGCTTGCAACACTAAATTAATAGAATCCAAATCACCGAACCTATCTGTGAGAATCAAATCATTCCAGAACTAGAAGTTGATGAAACACCATCATATCAAGAAGCATTTGAGATCATTGATCAAGGACTAGAACCTAAAGCCAAACCTTCTATCGAAGATCCTCTAGTTTTAGAACTCAAAGAACTTCCATCTGATCTTGAATACATCTGTCTTGAAAATACATCTTAACTTCCTATCATAATCTCATCTGCCTTATCAATTGATGAGAAGAACAAATTTCTCAATATGCTTAAGGCACATAAACGAGCAATTGCATGGAGAATTATAGACATCAAGGGAATCAATCCATCCTTTTCTACTCACAAAATATTGATAGAGAAGAACTTCAAATCCATCATTCAACCTCAAAAAATTTAAATCCGAGCATGCAAGAGGTGGTGAAAAAAGAAGTAATCAAACTGCTAGATGCCGGTTTGATTTACCCTATTTTTAATTCACCTTGGGTCAGTCCCGTCTAAGTTTTTCCAAAGAAATTTGGAATGAATATTGTAACTAATGAGAAGAATGAGCTTATTGTAGATACATGTGTCCCTAGTTTCTGAACTTAATATAATATGTCTTTATTGTCTTACACCTATGTAATTGAACGGGTGCTGAATGAAATACAATGTGTGGTTATGCTTATAATGTTAAATATTTCATTGCTTGGTATGTAATAATGCTTATTGAACTAACTATATAGGTTGTGGTTGTTTGAATAAATCTAAGTTAATTAATGATTATGAAACATATTCAAACTTAATCATATGAAGTTCTCATGTGATTGGCCTATGCTAGTGGACCATACGCATGAACAACTTCATGCTAATGAACCCGTCGTACAAATAAACCAGGAGACTGGATCAGTCGCATGATTGTAACATGAGATTGACTCAGTCGCACGACTGAACACTCAGTCGTGCGAGTGGATCAACTGCATGACTCAATCGCACGACTGAACCATGCAAATGGTCCAGTCGCACGATTGAGAAACCCTAACCTATAAATACCACTTAAATCATAGAAAAATAAGAAACTTTGAATATTTCAATACCCAGACGTACCCTAGCCGTGCAGAGACCTCTAGTAACCTATTCCAACTTCATAGATCGCAGTAGATCATTGCTAATCATTCTTGACGTTTAGATTCAATCTTTAATTGATTCTACGTGCGTTGTCACTGATTGGATCACCAATTAAATAGGATTCGGCACTATTTGATTTGGTATACGCGTAAATCTGGAAAAATACCACTTAAATCATAGAAAAATAAGAAACTTTGAATATTTCAATACCCAGACGTACCCTAGCCGTCCAGAGACCTCTAGTAACCTGTTCCAACTTCATAGATAGCAGTAGATCGTTGCTAATCATTCTTGACGTTTAGATTCAATCTTTAATTGATTCTACATGCGTTCTCACTGATTGGATAACCAATTAAATAGGATTCTGCACTATTTGATTCGGTATACGCGTAAATCTGTTAGTATTCGTCCGGTACACGATCCTACACTTATTCCTACTCGTACAGTTACAGGATAGAGAGTTTGCATAAACTATCACAAACTTAATGACGCCACAAGGAAAGATCACTTCCCTCTGCCTTTCATCGACTAAATGCTTGAGAGACTACTTGAAAAAATGTTCTATTATTTCCTTGACAATTTCTTGGGTTATTTCCAAATTTCTATTGCTCTCGAATATCAAGAGAAAACGACATTCACCTGTCCATATGGCACATTTGCTTATCGGCGAATGCCTTTTGGATCGTGTAATGACCCTACTACATTTCAAAGATGCATGGTAACAATCTTTCACGACATGATCGAACACTCAATGGAAGTTTTCATGGATGACTTGTCTATCATTAGGAACTCATTTGAGCAATGTCTTGAAAATCTGGAAAAGATGCTGGTTAGATGTGAAGATTCTAACCTTGTTTTGAATTGGGAAAAGTGTCACTTCATGGTTACTAATGGAATAGTGTCAGGACATAAGATCTCTCGAGCATGGCTTGAAGTCGACCAAGCCAAAATCAATGCTATTTCCACATGTCCACATCCCACAACCATGAAAGACATTAGAAGTTTCCTAGGTCATGAAGGATTCTTCCGTAGCTTCATCAAAGATTTCTCAAAAATCGCACGACTGATGACTCAACTTCTTAAGAAAGACACACAATTTGTATTTGCCGATGAATGCATAGTGCATTCAATATGCTTAAAAAGAGATTGGTAACCGCTTCGATCGTGGTTTCCCTAGATTGGACGCTACCATTTGAACTCATGTGCGACGAAAGCGATTTCACGGTCGGAGTTGTATTAGGGAAAAGGAAAGACAAGAAATTCCACCCAATTAACTATGAGAACAAAACCATACACGACGCGCAAGAAAACTACACCACCACCTAGAAAGAGTTTTTTGTGGTAGTTTTCGCATTTTACAAATTCCACTCGTATCTTGTAACACCCGGAAATTTTCTTTAAAGCCGACGAAAGAAAGAAAAGAAATAAAGCCCAAAGTCGAGGGAACAAACTTGCCAAAACAGGAAGAAACTTGGATGAGTGGGGGTATAAAAGGGGAGGACAGCGCACACCCTCCCCATTCTTGCCAAAAACTCAGCCAAGGGAGAGGAGAAGGAGAAAAAGTGGTCTCAAGCTTGGTTCGTGTGGATTCGAGCGTGGAAATCGAAGTATAGCGGGTGGAATTGAATCTCTACTCGAAGAGGTCGTCAAGGTGAGTTCTAGGACCCCTCTTTTACACATTTTCGACTGATTTTAGGGCTGGAACACATCAAAAACCGTTTTTGAAAAGTTGGGTGTTGAACCTGAATATATGCTTATGTGTATGTGTTTGATGCGTTTGGAGTTTGATATCGGGCTTGGTTGTGCTTGAATGATGTCTTGGTATGCTTCCCTAAGGTTTAGAATGGTTGAGTTAAGCTTAAAAGAGGTTTGGAAGAGTTTGGTGGCCGAACATGGTTGCTGCAGTTCAGGATGAACTGCATTATGCACCCAGCTAGGGCTATGCGACTGGAGGTCCATGCATTCGAATGGCATGCGACTGGGTCCATACGCACGAAAAGAGTGCGACTGAGGTTCATTCACAGGAAAGTAGTGCGACTGAAGGAAGTGCGGATGAAGGTCATGCGACTGAAGGTCATGCGGATGAAGGTCATACGACTGAAGGTCATGCGACTGGAGTCCATATGCCTGTGAGTCGTGCGATTGAGGTTCATACGCATGAAAGGTGTGCGACTGAGGGCCATTTGCATGAAGGTCATGCGACTGAGGTCCATATGCCCGGATGATATGAGACTGAGGTCCATTCGCATGGGAAGTATGCGATTGGAGGCTATGCAACTGGAGGTCCATTCGCCTGAGTGTTCTCATACGTATAGAAGACCATGAGACCGAATGAGGTCCATACGCCTGAATGACCATAGTTTGTTGTCTGACTTTCGGGAAAGTCCAGACGTAGGCTCGGACCTTTGGGGTTGCTGATGATGTGATGCACGTGATTGATGATTTTATGCATGATGTATGTTATGTATGTATGATGTTGCCCTGTGTGATGATGATGACTGTGTATGTTGATGTTCCTGAATATGATGAATGTTTATCTTTTCTATGGCTTTGAGTGTTACGTTAATGAATGTAATGAAAGTATTATATAACGTAAAGTGGAAGATAATGAAATAAGGAACATGATGAATGAATGCATGCATTAATAACTGAATGAAAGTAAAGAAAGTCTTGCAAGCCTTGTATGTCGGGACACGCCATTGAAAGGTGTTAGCCCAACGGTGTGCGGGTCCGCTACCCCAGGAGGATGCACATCGGGGTCTTTTTTTGTGATTGACCATTTGTATGGAACCATTGTTGCTTGCCTTAGGTACTGTGGTCAGAGGTGCTGGGCACCGTGAATGAAGGTCTATGATAGGCTTAGGTTCAATACCATGAGCATGAAGGGCATCTCACAAGACAATGGTATACCTAAACTTTATCTTAGGTACTGTGGCCAGAGGTGCTGTGCACCATGAATGAAGGTCTATGGTAGGCTTAGGCCCAGTACCATGAGCATGAAGGGTAAAGTTCATGGTGTTGACGAAAGGAAAAGATGTAATGATGAACAAATGAATGAAAGTATGAATGAATGAATGAACGGAAGTTAATGAACGATAATAACTATTATCTATGTGTATGTATGATGTATGATCGCATGAATGTAAAGAACAGTTTTAATGAAACTAATTTATGTTTTATCTTAAAACTAGAACTCACTCAGCAACGCTAACTTTTATGTGTTTCCAGTTGGCAAGTAATGATTGCTGAGGATGGCACGGGCAGCTACTCAACTCTTTTGGATGGCATCCATATTTATAATGCTTTTGTGATATAATGCAACTTGGATTTTGTAATTAGATTACGATGTATTATTTTGCAAAAGCTATTATATTGAAATGGAATGTTTTGTTTAAATGTTTCCGATGCAACATTTTTACGTAATATGATGAAAATATATGTTTTATGTGCAATGATTACCAGCTGTAAGCATCTAGTGAACGAGGCCTTACAAGTTGGTATTAGAGCCAAAGTTTAAGTGAAATGGGTAAGATTTTAAAATAAACCTTAACTTAAACTGAGAATGGGACGGAAAGGGAAGGGATGCCAATCTGAGTAGCTGTGTGCCATCAGGTATTTTCGTAATGTTAATCGGTATTACATGCGCATGTTATGTGGTTTATGTGTTGCTTGTAGATTTAGATACTGATGTAGTCAGGATAGGTAATGCTTGGGGTATGAAGAGTAAAGTAAGTGGCTAATCACAACTGGCCACTGTAATTAGGGACTTACTATACTTGACATAAACTGAGCTGTTTCCTTGAATGACCATGTTGGTGTTTGAATCTTTCAGTGTGTGTTAGAGGATGGCTGGAGGTAGATCTCCTAAGGTTTTGTCAGATGAAGGTTGTGATGGACATGGTGCTGAACCACGTGTCACGAGAAGCATGGCTAGGGCGGCTGAAATGGCACTCGAAGAGCCCGAGGCCCCTCACCTGGAAGGCGACGATGATAGTGCTAGTTTGAGGAGCACACTAAAAGAGGCTGTTGTTGAGGGAGTCCAACAGGTCATGCAGGCAATTCTGCCATCTATGGTGACTGAGGTAATTAGGGCAGTGAAGGAGACGACTGCTATTGAAGGAAGCACGAAGGGTTGCGACGACAAGAACTGGAACGAAAAGTGGTTTGGACGTGGCAGGGCCACTCTAAACAAAAAGGTTGCAAGGCTGGAGGACCAGCGTGTAGCTTCGTCCGGTGCGGGGACGAGAAAGTGTGGTAAGTGTGCCAAGGAGCATATTGGAGAGTGTATGGGGAGACTAAATCTCTGCTCCAAATGTGGACACCAGCACCCCGGGGAATGTAGACTGGGGACCAATATCTGTTTCTGTTGTGGGAGGCCCGGTCATGTGGCCAGAGAGTCTGGGGTGGTATGGTGCTATAACTGCAGAGGAAGGATCACATAAGCAAGGATTGCAAGGAACCAAGGGCAAAGGGCACAGGGCCTTCACGATAATGCAGGAGAAGGTTAGGATGGGCCCCGATATCGTGTTAGCTATGTATCTAGTAACTAGACTCTTGCTTCCGTGTTGTTTGATTTTGAAGCTAGTAAGAGTTTTATTTCTGCTGCCTTTTGTGCTAAGCTGTCCATTAGGAGTAGAAGTACTGATGAGCCCTTCGATGTAGAAACCGCCATAGGTAAGTCTACCAAGATTTCCGAGATGATAGAAGACTGTGATGTGGAGTTAGAAGGTCACGAATTCCTGGTTAGACTATTTGTGATAGCCTTAGGTGGTTTTCATTTGGTTCTTGGGATGGATTGGTTGGCGGACTTCGAGGCGAACATTGTGAGTCGCAAGAAGATGATACGGTTGGAAGCACCTGACGGGATCACGGTGACGGTTTAAGGTGATCGAGTAACGACGACTCCGAAGGTGATTTCGATGGCGGTGGCGGGAAAGTGCACGAGGCGTGGATGTAGTGCCTACTTGGCCTACGTAAAGGACGTGGATGCGCCAACACCACAACTACCCAATTTCCCGGTTGTGTGTGACTTTCCAGACATGTTCCCGGAAGATTTACCAGGTGTGCCATTGAACTGTGAGATTAAGTCTTAGATTGACTTGATACCAGGTGCCCAACTAGTAGCCAAGGCATCGTATCGGTTGGCTCCAAATGAGATGAAAGAGTCAATGGAGTAATTGCAAGAGCTGCTTGATAAGGGGTTCATTAGACCGAGTATCTCTCCTTGGGGTGCTCCGGTCCTATTTGTGAAGAAGAAAGATGGAAGTATGAGTATGTGTATTGACTACCGTGAGCTGAACAAGTTGACGACGGAGAATCGGTACCCCTTATCGAGGATTGATGATCTGTTTGATCAACTCCAGGGTGCCTTTTGGTTTGACCAATGCGCCAGCTGCTTTGATGGATTTGATGAATCGAGTGTGTTGGCCGATGTTAGATAATCAGTGATGAGGATATCCTGATATACTCGAGGAACGAGGAGGAGTATGCCGGTCACATTCGGGAGGTATTGGAGACGCTAAGAAAGGTGAAGCTGTACGCCAAGTTCTTCAAGTGTGTATTTTGGTTGCGCGAAGTCGTATTCTTAGGTCATGTGGTGAATCCTGACGAGATTATGGTGGACCCGACAAAGGTGGAGGCGGTGATGCAATGGAAGTCTCCTAAGACGCCATCCGAGATTCGTAGTTTCTTGGGTTTAGCGGGCTACTACCGGAGATTCATCCAAAACTTTTCTAAGATCGCTTCTCCACTAACAAAGCTGACATGGAAGGACGTGAAATTTGTGTGGGGTCAAGCTCAAGAGAAGGCGTTCGAGGAATTGAAGGCGAGATTGACTCAAGCTCCTGTTCTGTCATTACCCGATGGAAGTGAAGATCTGGTGGTTTATTCTGATGCTTCTTACTCGAGGTTGGAGTGTGTGTTAATGCAGAGAGGGAAGGTTATAGCCTATGCATCCTGACAATTGAAGGTTCATGAGGTCAATTACCCAACTCATGACTTGGAGCTAGCAGCCGTGGTCTTCGCACTAAAGATTTGGAGGCACTATCTTTACGGGACGAAGTGCACTATTTTCACTGACCACAAGATCTTGAAGTACTTCTTTGAGCAAAAAGATCTGAACATGAGGCAGAGACGGTGGCTGGAACTTATAAAGGACTACGATTATGAGATCCACTACCATCCGGGCAAAGCCAATGTGGTGGCGGACACCCTTAGCCGAAAAAGAGAAACCCGAGCCGATTCGGGTGAAAGCGTACCAGTTAATCATGACCTCTGACGTGATGAAGCAACTTAAAGAGTTTCAAGATGAGGCATTGAAACAAGATCATCTTAACTCTGAAATAATGAGAGGTCTAGGCATGGAGTTGGGTGAAAACACATTTGGTGTTAGAACCCGGTTTGGATGAATGTAGATTCCTCGTTTTAGGGATCTACGTAGGAAGATCATAAATGAATCTCACAAGACTCGATACTCCATTCATCTTGATGCTACAAAGATGTACCAAAATATGAAGAAAGATTATTGGTGGCCGGGTATGAAGCGTGATGTGATGGAGTATGTGAGTAAGTGCCTTACTTGCTTGCAAGTGAAGGCCGAGCATCAAAAGCCGTATGGAAAGACCCAACCTTTGGATATACTGGAATGGAAGTAGGACCACACCACCGTGGATTTATCACGAAGCTACCGCGTACCCCGAAAGGGTATGATGCTACATGGTAGGAGATGTAGAACACCCGTGTGTGTTGGGGTGATGTTGGCCATAAAGAGTTAGAGAGCACCGAAGTGGTCGAGGCTACGACTGAGAAGCTGGAAAGGATCAAAGCCTTTGTGAAGGTAGCCAAAGATAGACAAGAAATCATGTGTGGATAAACGACATAGATCGATTGAATTCCAGGTGGGAGACTGGAAAAGAGATGAGGCAGTATTGCCCGCAATTGTTTAAGGAATAACAGGTCTCGGGGACGAAACCTATATAAGGGGGTGGACTTGTAACACCCGAAAATTTTCTTTGAAGCCGACAAAAGAAAAAAAAGAAATAAAGCCCAAAGTCGAGGGACCAAACTTGCCAAAACGGGAAGAAACTTGGATAAGTGGGGGTATAAAAGGGGAGGGCAGCCCACACCCTCCCCATTCTTGCCAAAAACTCAGCCAAGGGAGAGGAGAAGGAGAAAAAGTGGTCTCAAGCTTGGTTTGTGTGGATTCGAGCGTGGAAATCGAAGTGTAGCGGGTGGAATCGAAGCTCTACTCGAAGAGGTCGTTAAGGTGAGTTCTAGGACCCCTCTTTTACATATTTTTGACTGATTTTGGGGCTGGAACACATCAAAACCCGTTTTTGAAAAGTTGGATGTTGAACCCGAATATATGCTTATGTGTATGTGTTTGATGCGTTTGGAGTTTGATTTCGGGCTTGTTTGTGCTTGAATGATGTCGTGGTATGCTTTCCTAAGGTTTAGAATGATTGATTTGAGCTTAAAAGAGGTTTGGAAGAGTTTGGAGGCCGAACATGGCAGCTGCAGTTCGGGATGAACTGCATTCTGCACCCAACTAGGGCTATGCGACTGGAGGTCCATGAGTCCGATGGCATGCGACTGGGTCCATATGCATGAAAGGAATGCGACTGAGGTTTATTCGCACGAAAGTAGTGCGACTGAAGGAAATGCGGATGAAGGTCATGCGACTGAAGGTCATGTGTATGAAGGTCATGCGACTGAAGGTCATGCGACTGGAGTCCATACGCTTGTAAGTCGTGCGATCGAGATTCATACGCACGAAAGGTGTGCGACTGAGGGCCATTCGCATGAAGGTCATGCGACTGAGGTCCATACGCTTGGATGATATGCGACTGAGGTCCATTCGCATGGGAAGTATGTGGTTGGAGGCTATGAGACTGGAGGTCCATTCGCTTGAGTGTTCTCATACGTATATAAGACCATGCGACTGAATGGGGTCCATACGCCCGAATGACCATTGTTTGTTGTCTGACTTTCGAGAAAGTGCAGGCGTAGGCTCGGACCTTTGAGGTTATTGATGATGTGATGCACGTGATTGATGATGTTATGCATGATGTATGTTATGTATGTATGATGTTGCCCTGTATGATGATGATGACAGTGTATGTTGATGTTCTTGATTATGATGAATGTTTATCTTTCCTGTGGCTTTGCGTGTTATGTTAATGAATGAAATGAAGTATTATGTAACGTAAAGTGGAAGGTAATGAAATGAGGAACATGATGAATGAATGCATGCATTAATAACTGAATGAAAGTAAAGAAAGTCTTGCAAGCCTTGTATGTCGGGACACGCCATTGAAAGGTGTTAGCCCAACGGTGTGTGGGTTCGCTACCCCGGGAGGATGCACATCGGAGTCTTTTTTTGTGATTGACCATTTGTATGGAACCATTGTTGCTTGCCTTAGGTACTGTGGCCAGAGGTGCTGGGCATCGTGAATGAAGGTCTATGATAGGCTTAGGTTTAGTATCATGAGCATGAAGGGCATACCACAAGACAATGGTATACCTGAACTTTATCTTAGGTACTGTGGCCAGAGGTGCTGTGCACCGTGAATGAAGGTCTATGATAGGCTTAGGCGTAGTACCATGAGCATGAAGGGTAAAGTTCATGGTGTTGACGAAAGGAAAATATATAATGATGAACAAACGAATTAAAGTATGAATGAATGAATGAATGGAAGTTAATGAACGATAATAACTATTATCTATGTGTATGTATGATGTATGATCGCATGAATGTAAAGAACGATTTTAATGAAAGTAAAGTATGTTTTATCTTAAAACTAGAACTCACTCAACAGCGCTGATTTTTATGTGTTTCCAGTTGGCAAGTAATTATTGCTGAGGATGGCACGGTCAGCTACTCAACTCTTTTGGATAGCATCCATATTTATAATGCTTTTGTGATGTAATGCAACTTGGATTTTGTAATTAGATTACGATGTATTATTTTGCAAAAACTATTATATTGAAATGGAATGTTTTGTTTAAATGTTTCCGCTGCAACATTTTTACGTAATATGATGAATATATATGTTTTATGTGGAATGATTTACTAGCTGTAAGCGTCCCGGGAACGGGGCCTTACATATCTAATCCTTTAAAAAGCATCGTTTACACCGATCATGCAACCCTTCGTTACTTGTTCAATAAACAAGATGCAAAGCCAAGATTGATTCGTTGGATACTTCTGCTTCAAGAATTTTACATTAAAATTCATGATAAGAAAGGAGCAAAAAATCTGACAGCCGATCATCTCTCATGTCTTGAAGATTCAAGTCCTTCACAAAGTGAGGAAGTCACAATAAATGATAATTTACATCACGAATTCCTTATGCACATCCGTTCCTTAATCGATGAACATCCTTGGTTTGCCGATTTCACACATTACTTGGCAAGCGGAATCCTTCTCAAAGGAATGACTTATCAGCAAAAGAAGAAATTCTTTATTGATATTAAGCATTACTATTAGGAGGAGCCGTATCTATTCAGAAGTGATGCGAACGAACTTATCTGAAGATGCGTATATGGAAGTGAAATGAAATAGATTCTAAGGAACTGTCATGAAGGACCAACAAGATGACACGATGGAGAAACCCTAATAGCCAAGAAAGTCTTTGAATCTAGATTTTAGTGGCCCATGATCTTCAAAGATACTCACAACATGGTAGACACCTTTGATGCATGTAAAAGAGCAACAAATATCTTAACACGAGATGCGATGCCTTGAAAACCATTCATGTATGAGAGGTATTTGATATTTGGGGTATTGATTTCATGGGGCCATTCCTAGTTTCCTTTGGCAGCAGTCAATTACGTTTCAAAATGGGTCGAAGCTTAAGCCCTACCTACCAATGATGCCAGAAACGTTTCAGATTCCTTAAGAAACTATTCTTTCAATTTGGTGTCCCTAAAGATTTAATTAGTAAACGAGGAACACATTTCTATAACAACCAACTCGAAATAGCAATGGCCCGTTATAGAGTGCACCATCGCTTTACAACTACTTGTCATCCACAAGCGAATGGGGAAGCTGAAGTCACTAACCGAGGCATCAAATGGATCCTTAAAAAAACCATAGGTTAGAATCACAAAGATTGGTCTACCAAGCTAGATGATGCATTATGGGCTTTTCAAATAGCCTATAAGACTCCCATTGGCACAACACCGTTCAAACTAGTTTATGAGAAGTCGTGTGATCAACCTGTAGAACTAGAGAACAAAGCCTTTTGGGCACTTAAAGCAGCAAACCTAGACCAAGACCTTGCCAAGAAAAATCGATTCCTACAAATCCACGAACTAGAGGAACTGAGAGAACAATAATACGAAAACGCTAGGGTTTACAAAGAAAAGACAAGAAAATTCCACGACGCTCGATTAAAAAACAGAAAATGATTTCATGTGGGAGAATGTGTCTTGTTGTATAACCCTCATTTATGTTTGTTTCCCGTAAAGCTAAAATCATGTTGGATAGGACCTTATATGATTAAAAACGTGTTTCCGAATGGTGACATTGAAATCGATAACCACAATGGTTTAAGTTTCAAAGTGAATGGTCATCATTTGAAATCGTATAACGATGGACCAACCGAGATTCTCTCGGAAGAATTACACCTCCGCCCCGACGAAAACTAAGTTTGGGGAAGGGTAGCGCCAAAGACCTGAAAATTAAACGCGACACCTGTACATAAGTTTTTTTTTATTTTTAACTTTTTATAGGACCCCATAAGCACAAGCACGGGTCCGTGCCCCATAAAGCACGCCCCCATGTCTTTGACAAATATTTTTCTACAATCTCCGCTGATGACTCTGGAACGTTAAAGGTCGAATTTAAGACTAATTCTAACAAGCACAAGGTCATGCCTAGCCAAGCACGTCCCCATATTCAACTTTCGCGACCTGTATATAATACCACACTTGTTCTATTGTTCATCACATCCAATTCTGCTAAAAACATCTGAAATATTAAAGAATCATGTCACGAAAGTTAAAAACTAGAATCCAGCGAAGAAACAACGTTCCGAAACGCGAGAGCCGACGACGCAAGAGTACTTCTTCAAGTTGCATAATTTTATCAAACACTTGACTGATATGAACATCATCGCATCCCAACGTCTAGCTAAACTCATCCAAAAAGTTCAAGATATGTTTCTTTTAGAAGCATATCCTGATGGGTTAGGTTCGCTGATGCGCGTTAAGGAGTCTGGTTTTGTAGTTTCAGATTCTTGGCTTTTAACATATCATGTAACCATAGGACCCTAGGAAATGTAATTGTCATTTGGCATGTGTTAATTAACTTTAGGACTCTTTTTATATCTTTTCTAATGATTTGAAAGTGATAAAAGTTAATCGGGTAAATTGCGTAACGCGCGAAACTGAAAAACGGAACAATGAAAAACTAAAACCGAACAACATAACGCCCTCGTGCTTGACAAGGAATGAAATTTTCTAATCTATTGTCCCCTATTAATCTTGCATTATAAAAGAAGACCTCATGCCTGCAAAGACCCACATTCACTTCCATTTTCATCACCTTTTCCATTTCTCTTTATTATTTTCAAGAGTTCTTTCATTCTCTTTCAAGTGTACTTAACCAAGAGGTTAGTTTAATAATTCCTATATTAATGATGGTCATTTACATGTAGTTAGGTGATTAGGTCTCTAAACAACCAACATCCTAGCAATTATATGTAAGCCTTGTAATTAAACGTCTTATGGATGATGAATACTTTAAGCCTTCTTGTTCATGTTTCTTTTTGTAGTTGATTAGTTGTTAATTAGTGTGTTTAGTTAGTTATTAGTATGTTTTTTCTTGTTGATAACAAGACTATCTTCATAATTCATGATGAAATCATTATTATCATATTCAAGTTACAAGAGTTCACAAGTGGTGTTAAACACTATATATATTTTTGAGTATATTAAATTATTAACAAGTGATTAAAATGCTAAATATATATTCTTTGGTTTTTCAAGCAAGAAAATGTTAAACCCATGCGTAATCAAAGGTTTACAAACAAAACCACGCATGCTCGAGTTAAAATTTCATACCTCAAAATATTAACCACACCCCCATGTTTCACAAGACACACCCCCATGTTTAATAGTTTTTTCTTGGATGTCAAACTTTTAACTGTTTTTAAACATGAGTTGCACAATTATGGTATTATGTTTCGTGAAACCCATATTTGTTACTAATGTCAGAGAAGTATTCTAGAAACTTTTTGTATAGTTTAACTCATTTTAAAATTTTAGGATCATGGATCATCCCTATTCATAATTTGAAGGGAGCCACGAAAGATGGTGCCATGACAGACTTCAAAGACTATTACAAAGGGTCAAAAGATCACATTTACAAGTACATGAAGAAACATTGGTGACTATCGGACAACTCGAAATATATAACAATTTATTGAGTATTCAGTGGAAGCGTTTGTTCTCACAAAACAAACCTTCTGTTTATGAACTAACTCTTGAGTTCTTAGCATTTTTGAGATTTAGCATGAAAGACTCCAACCCTTGGGATGATGATGCAGTTTCATTCAGAATTGGTGGTCGTTGGCGTAAGACATCAGTATCTATATGGAACAAGAAATGGATGAGGAAGCAATATCATGATTGTTAGCTTACCATACATTTCTAAACGAGGAAAGTAAGGACACAGAGAGTGGTGTCATGCGAAGAGCATTTTGGGAAAGAATTGGAATAGGGTGTTCAACTCGAGTAAAACCATAAGCAGCCAGATACAAGACCTGCTACTGCGTTACATACATCGGTTACTTAGCCATTCGATAACAGCTCGTGGTTAAAGCGAGGGAGTTGTTAGTTTAAGGTACTTATTCATTTTATATTGTATGGTTAATTAATTTCCATGTAATGTTGAGTATTTGTTTTGTAATCTGTTTGCAAGGAATGCAATTGCAGGTACTCCAAAACCATGTTTGGAGGGAGCTGGATTCTGAACCTATATGAGAGCTATGGGTGTAGCACAGAGGAAACTCATCGAGTGATGCCGGGACTGTTGGATCTAAGCATTTGCACGAGTATGTACACGGTAACAAACCTACCAAATAAGTAGCCAAGGTTTATGGATAGAAAGGGATAAATCTGGGATCCGGCAGATCCCGAGGAAATCATGATGGACCTCGATATGTCGATATACCAAGAAGGAGCCAGAGCCGGAACTTCAAGTTTAAGCACTAGAGAATTCCCAACCATGTTAGACCTTTATGAATCAATCCAAACCACCAACGACCATGCAAGGCGATCATTTGAATACACGCAACAAGCCTTCAACCAACTAGAAAATCTGCATTCCCGAGTAGATGACCTAAGCAACGATATCACGTACATCAGGTACCGAATGTACCATGAGTGGAGGTATATCCTGCCATAAAGCCCTTGAAAATCATATCACTTCGGGGCCCGGGCCACAGTTGTTTCATGCCAATCTATCTTTTAATTTATTCATTTTATTTTTATTTTATGTGTTAGGATTTAATGCTTTCAATAAACTGGTGATATTTCTGGTGATTCTAAGGATTCTTTCAACTTAGGGCGACCAAACACAAGTGTCAAATTCATCATTTTTAGGGGAGTTATCTTATTACCCTTTCGTAGTTTAATTTTTTTTATCATATTGGGGACAATGTGAATTTAAAGGGTAGGGATAAGGGTAATACATTTGACTTTGCTAAAAAGGTCCAAATTTAAATCTTTTATAAAAGATTACTTAACCATAATTTTTGTGACAAGAAACCAAAAATTTAAAACAATTTTGGATAAACCAAATTTTTTCAGAAATAAATAAGTAAATAAATGACATCCAATAAAACTGAAAATGTTTTTTGCGACATCCTTAAAAGCAAAAATTTAGTAAAAATACTTAATCATATAAAATGAAACACTTTTACTCAATTCCATTCGTATGTGAGTTATTTTTAAGCCTTAAACAACTTTTGCAATTACAATTCTACATTCATTCTGGATATACGTCTTATTAGAACTTGCTTTGGGTATACATTTCAAGACTTTAGTCTTTGTTGCATAAAAATGAGTTAGGCATTAGGAAACTTTAACTATTCAAACACCAACCATTTTCATTTAACTTTCCTACCCAAACGTCAACCCTGGTTAGTGTAGAGATTGTATGAATAGGCTGAAGCAACCCAAACACCCAAAGTCTTTCCTGCATGCTGCACAAGTACACTAAAAAAGAATGCTTCGGAAGTTTCACACATGCAACAAAAATATTCTAAGTGTGAAATCTTCTGAAGCCAAGACCAATATCTTCCAAAGCCAAAGATGAAGTCTTCTGAAGCTTCAATAGACAAAGTCTTCCGAAGCCAACACTTGAAGATAGATTTCTTCCGAAGACTTTTAACAACATGCTTTATCTGATGTAC
The DNA here is from genome assembly GCA_025506515.1 of Flaveria trinervia. NCBI lineage: Eukaryota > Viridiplantae > Streptophyta > Magnoliopsida > Asterales > Asteraceae > Flaveria > Flaveria trinervia. Next base: position 66,788 of record JACCIX010000808.1, read on the forward strand.
TTTTCCATAAAGCTGGACCCCTTTCCACTGCAACTCTGTAAAGTCACCAACTTACATAAGTTGGTGAAAAGGTCCATGCTTTTGTTAACTATACATTGAGGTCTTGAGTCTGTAACTTTCTACTTCATGTAATTTATCCTTTTTGTAATAGATAGGGATGTGAGCTATGGCATGTCATAGTCACTAGTCAAAAGGCAATCTGCCTTTTGACTCTACAATTGATTTCTTTTTGTGTCTAGTCAATTGTATTCAGTTGGCCTTCAAAGTATGGCTGGTTGTAGGATGTAGTATAAGTATCTATTGTTCTTGTAACTTTATTTTATGCTTTGTAACACTTGTAATAGAACTTGAGAAAGCAATATAATGCAATCTTGAAAACCATCTACTTGTGGATCTTGTTCTCTTGTTATGTCTCTTACTTACTTGTGTTCTTAGTATCATCTATTGTGGTTAATCCAGTTCACTGTTTGATTAAGTTAAGTTGTTGTCCTCTTTGTATTGTTGTGTTGTAAGTGACCATCCTTCACCAGTCATGCATTTGGTATTAGAGCTACCAGGCTCTTGATATAAGATGTCACCATCTTAAGATCCCTCACACACACAAATACTCAACTTTTCAAATGGCAGCCATTTCTAAAACTGATATGGAAACGGAACCATGAACAAATCCCCACTAATCACTCTTGATGACTTTGACACCTGGTGCCAAAGAATGGAAGGTTTCATCAGGTCTTTAGATTTAAGAATGTGGGAATCTGTTGAGAATGGACCATACATACCAAGCACCTCTTCTGCTACTGGTGGTGGTATGATACCCAAGGTTGTGGCTGACTACTCCGATGAAAATGGGAAGAGAGTAGAGATTGACCAGAAAGCCATGACAACCCTTCAGACTGCTCTTCCTAACTCTGTGTACAGAGGTTTCAAGAAATGCAAAATAGCTAAGCAGCTGTGGGATGCATGAAACTGATGTATGAGGGTTCCTCTGAAGCAAAGGAGAACAAGAAGGATCTCCTGAAGCAGTAGTTTGAAAACTTCACCTTCAAAGTAGGTGAAACCATGACTCAACATACTTCAGGTATGTTGAGATAGTGGATACCCTAGTGGATGGAGAAGTTGCTCTTAAGAACAGAGACATTGTAAGGAAGTTCATGTCCTCACTTCCTAGGCAATGGACACACTACTATATGGTTATCAAGAGGACTGAGAACCTGAAAACTCTCACCCTGACAGAGTTATATGGGATTCTCAGTGGCTACCAGATGGAGATGAACATGCAAGGTTCATCTAGCAAATCCAACAATCAAATGGGTTCAGCTCTTCATGTGGTTGAAAGGGATAGCATAGAACCCCAACATCATCTCATATGCTACCCTGACAACTCACCAAAGGGTCCTTTCATCACCTTCCCCGAGACACCAAGGGGGAACTACACTCAAGGAAGCCCATTCCAAAAGACAAGTTCTTCTCAAGCCTTTGTGTCTTCTGATGAAAGTTGTGGCAGCTTTCTTTTCACCTTTGAAGACATGGACTGTATCCATCAAGATGATCTGGAGTACACGGAGATAGTTTAGCAGATGGCTTTTTTCACTCACAGAGTTAAAAAGTTCTACAAGCGGACTGGAAGGAAGTTCCCTAGCAATGCAACCAGTGGAAAGTTTGGGCTGGATAAAAGCAAAGTCAAGTGTTACAATTGTAACTTGATGGGCCACTTTTCTAGGGAGTGTAAAGCACCAAGAAAAGATGGTGGCCAAGCACAGTCCAGACCAAACTACACTGACAAAGCTACCCAGAATGAGAAGCCAAAGCAGCAAGCTGCTGTTGCTGTTGAAGAAAGAGGCTTTGATTGGAGCTTTCAGGTGGAAGATGCTTCTCAAAACCAAGCACTGATGGCAGATCATGATGAAGCCAAGGTATTGGAACATCTCTGTACCCCTGAATGCATTGCTAAAGTTAATAGATACAGGTCCTACAGCTTAGAAATGAGATCTGATCTTGAGTCTTAAACATCTTAAAAGCTGATTTTAGAAAGTCTGAAAATGATTATAAACTAAGATAGAGGACTTAGAGAAAACTATTTCAGTTCTAAAAAGCATACAAACTTTAGGACTCAGATCAAGGATCTCATAACTATGCTGACTGAGTGCCATGTTGAGCTTGTGATTAGCAAAGCCAAAGTAAAAACGTGTGTTCTTGAAGAAGAGACCTTCAAGAACATGATATCCTCTTCCCTGCACAACAAAGTGTGCTATCTAAACAAGCAGGGACTAGGATCAAATGAGATATTTCCTCCACACACAATCTGTCTGTAAGATCACCTAGATGTGGAACTTATGAAGATGAGCTTCCTCTCATAGATCCTTTGAGTGAAGAGGAAGATTCTAAGAAGGCCCACTATCCTTCTGAGGAGAAGAAGATGACTGTGATGACCAAGTCAATGAGAAAGAACTTGATTAGAAAGAGCAAAAGAAAAGCTAGGAAGGCTCAAGAGGTCAAGGCTACTTTTGATCCTAAGTAGAAATAGGTTTTCATATTTGTAGGATTTGAAGTAGTAAAGACTGAAGACATCAACCTCAACTCTTCTGCTAAGAGTTTTGGTTCATGTTCAAATCATCTCAGTACCAAGAAGAAGACTAATCTGTTGTGTACCACTGCTACACAGACTGGACCATCCAACTCCAAGAACAATCCTCAGCCCAAATGTATTGTCTCAGCATTTGAAAAGATGAGGGTGGAGAAGGGATGTGAACAAAGTCAGTCTTGTTCCCAACAGAAGGCTCTTAGAAAGAAGAAAATAGAGTGTGTCATGTGTGAAAGAACATGAATAAACTAATTAAGAATGATTTGGTAACTAGAATGCCAAAGAAAGAGTTTACAAGTGATGATCATTGTATTGCATGCCTGAAACGGAAGCAACATAAGGTATCTCACAAGCCTAAGGAAAAAAACTCCATCACTACACCCCTACACTTGTTACATATGGATCTCTTTGGCCCCACCAGTGTAATGAGTCTAGGAAGGACCTCTTATTGTTTAGTGATCATAGATGACTTTACAAGATTCACTTGGGTCTTCTTCCTTAAAACTAAGGATGAGACTCCTGAGATTCTGAAGAATTTCATCCTAAAGATTGAGAATCAATCTGATCACAAGGTCAAATTCATAAGATGTGATCAATGAACTGAATTCAAAAACCAAATCCTTGATACATTTTGTGATGAAAAGGGTATTACAAGACAATATAGTGCTCCCAGGACTCCTTAGCAAAATAATGTTGCTAAGAGGAGAAACTTGACACTTATTGAAGCTGCAAGAACCATGCTATCTGACTCTAAGCTGCCCATCACCTTCTGGGTAGAGGTAGTTAACACTGCCTGCTATGTGCAGAATAGAGTTTTAGTAGTTAAGACTCATGGCAAGACTCCTTATGAACTTTGGCACAAAAGGAAACCTTTTATTGGTTTTCTCAGGTTATTTGGATGTCCTTGCACCATCTTGAATACCAAAGATCAAATTGCCAAATTTGCTAAGAAATTAGATGATGGACACTTATTGGATACTCTTCTCAAGCTAAATCTTATAGAGTATACAATCTCAGAACTAGAATTGTTGAGTCAGCCAATGTGACTTTCAATAAACACACACCCTGTGTAGCTGGTTCTGGTCCTGATTGGCTGTTTGATCTTGGTTTAGTTACCAACTGTTTTAACAAATCTTATGAGATTTTTTTAGGATCTGCAAAAAATTTAAATACAGGTGATCTTGATCCAATATTTGAGCTAAGAAGACCTTCAAGTAACACATCTTCAGCTCCAGTTGGAACTACTTCTGTAAATGAGGTATTTATCAGCACCATAATGACAAACTCAGTTGATACATCTGGGATGCCTTCAAATTCTAGATCAGAGGCTTTACAACCAGATAAAGATGCTTCAAATGTAGAAGAAAACAATGGTGGTGTTGACAGTGATCATGAATTTCTTGATGTTGATAACCACTCCATAGATGACAACATCAATGATATCACACACTCATTAGATCAAGTTTCTCTTGATAAGTGTGCTGATGTAGTGGGTAAAACATCTATTCCAGATCTAAATTTTTCAAATTTAGATCTCTCTGAACAACTTGCTGTGATCCCTCAACTAAGGATCCACAAGTCTCACACTATTACAAACATTATTGGAGATGTTGTCACAGGGGTAAGAACAAGAGGACAAACCCATGAAGCAAATGTTTGTCTTCACACTTGTTTCTTATCCCAGATAGAGCCAAAGAAAGTTGATGAGGCTCTAAAGGATGGAAGCCGGGTTGAAGCTATGCAAGAGGAGCTGCTTCAATTCAAAAGGCAGAAAGTTTGGAACCTTTGTCCTCTTCCTCATGAGAAGACTATCATTGGAACCAAATGGGTGTTTAGAAACAAGAAGGATGATAGAGGCATTATCATCAAGAACAAAGCTAGACTAGTTGTTCAAGGGCACACACAAGAAGAAGGGATTGACTATACTGATGTCTTTGCTCCTGTAGCAAGACTGGAAGCTGTTAGGATATTCCTAGCATTTGCTGCATCCAAGAACTTCAAGGTCTAGTTTATCACTTTCATAAGCTCTTGTTTTCTTTGGATGAAAATCTTTTTGAAGACTTTCCTTAGATTTTTAAAAATTTTTGATCCTTCAAAAGATATGCTTTTATCTTCGGAAGAAAACCATGCCTTCAAAACAAATAACTGTTTAAGAAATTAACCTTCGGAAGAAATTTCCGAAATATCTTCTGAAGCTTAAATGCTTGTCTCAGACACTTATATGTTTCAAGGACCATTCTCTTCCGAAACAAATTAACTCTCGGAAGCTTTGTTCATCTGGACAAAGCATTCAAGTCTTAAATTTTCTTTTGAAGCAAAATTTTCACAACTCTCAGGAAAATCTTCCGAAGTCATTTTAGCTTTGGAAGCTTTTTCATTAAAACTTCCGAAGATAATTTACCTTCGGAAGCTTTTTGACTTCCAAGAAAACTACTTTTTGAGCAAAAGTAAAATACTTTTTTAGAGGTGGGACCGACATCCGGATTTCAAAGTTTACCTCTTTCATTAAACTTTATCTGAAATCCTTTTTCACATAAAACCTAATGGTTTCCCCCTCTTTCTATCATCTCCTTCTTCCTCCGGACCTAAAACCCAAATTTCTTTATGAAAATTGTTTCTTTCTTCTTTCTTCATCCTTAAGCTATCTAAAAATGGCCAACCCTCATCATATAAATGACCCGAACTTTTCCATGCAGTTACACAGACAACATAATCACGTTGCTCTGAAAAATATCCACATTTCTCAGAGGTTTGCCATTTCTTAGCTCTGTCAAACTATATCACCTCCCTAACCATTGATCCTCCACTTTATGAGGATCATTTGCTAGAATTCTGGAAGACCTGCCAAGAGGTCATCATGAATGGGGAGAACGCATTGTCTACCACAGTGCAGGGGAGCACAATCTTTATCACTCCGGCCATCATCAACATGCATCTTCAGCTGGATGATGAAGAAGGTGAGGTGTTCTTTCCCAAGGAAGCTATATACCAGTTCTTTGTGCAGATGGGATATGAGGGAGATTATTTTGTTAAGACCTTCAGGAAAAGGAAGATCTCATCCCAATGAAAATTCCTGCTCCATGTGGTTATCCACAGCTTATCAAACAAGCATGGTGGATGGACCAGATTCCTGAAGATCACTCCTTCATTGTCCATGCAATGGTTCAAGGGGTCAAGTTCAGGTATTCTCAGTTTGTTTATATAAATCTTCTTGCAAACTTGGACTTTTTAGAGTATTACATGTTCCCTAGATATGTTCAGTACATTCTTAACTATGAACTAGGCTTACAGTTAATGGGAATAGGTAATATTCTTAAATTGGGACCGATAAAGCCCGACATCTTTAAAATACCGAGAAAGCCCACTGAAGGCTTCTTTAGGGTAAACAACCCTGGTCCCAAAAATGTTAGAGCTCATTGCTCAAGGTGACAACCTAGCAGCACCAGTTAGTGTTGAATCCACACCTTCTACTTCCCAACCACCTCAACAACCACAAATCACCCTCACCTGCCAAAGAAAACACAAACGAACCCCTACTCAGACTATTCAGTCTGTGCAGGCCCCTATACAGGAAGAAGTGGACACTGGAGCTCCTACTTCTCCTGAGGAGCAAACCACTCCCATTCCTTCTATGATCAGTGCTGAGGTTCATCATGCTCATCCTGATGAGCTCATACGACCAACTGCCTTAAGCCATCACTCTGAGTCTCAACACTCAAGTGATCAACCTTTAGGGGACAATTACCACCCCTAATCTATAGATCTAAACCAACCAATCCCCAACCTTGACTTCTTTACTGATGAAGATCTAGGTTTCAGTGAGTATCATAATTCTCTCTTCTTTTCCCCTACTCAAAGAGAGATGAATGCTCCTGAGTCTTCTATTTCTATCCCACATCAGTCACCTACTACTAAGATGGACACTTCTGAACCTGTTCAGGATGTCCATATGGAAGAGGCTCTCACTTTTGCGAGTGATTACATCATTAAGACCTTAACAATTGCAACTCAGCCCACTGACTCATCAACTGAGGCTATCAGTGAGCAGAGGAAAACCAACAGCCAAGAAGCTGAAACTAGTGATGGAAGAGAGGACTCTGCTCCAATCATCTCATCCTCCAATGATTCTTCTGATGAAGATGAGGGGAATCTAAGACTAAAGGTGCAACAACTGTCTAAAACATGCACCTATTTATCTCCAAGGTTAGTCACCTTAAATCTCAAGTGACTACCTTGCAAAACAGGGTCAATGATCAACAACTTGAGATTTCATATCATAACAAACTAGCTGAGAGACCTATAAAAGGGGCTCAACCAGGAACACAAGAATCTGTGAGTGTGATTGACCTAACTCCTAGCTCACCTATGCAAGTGGGTGATGCTACCAAAAATGGTGAGAAAATCATTACTATCACAGAACCTGGGAGTTCTTCAGAGAGTATGGACATTGAGGACTCACCATCCTCACTTGCAGTTGTGCATACTCAGCAACTTCCTCAAGTTCATATTGATATGGACTCTATAGACTCCTTAATACAAAGTCTGTTTGAGGAAGGGATACCAAGGGCTATGTCATCCCATAGTCTTCAAATCACATCATTGTGTGGAGGCATGAAAACAACATAAGAGCCCTCTTGGATCAGAACCCTGTGAAAGAGGGTCAACCTCCTTCTCCTTCTAAACCTGTGAGAGACAAAGACCCAACTGAGAAAGACCCAACTGAGGAATACTGAACCTTCGGAAGATTCTACAGACACTGCAGCAGACTTCAGTGCTTCGGAAGAACTCCTTTCTTCCGAGACCAACTTCTTTTCCGAGGGTAATTTTTCACTTCCCTTCCTTTTAGACTTGGAACTTCCGAAGGAAACATATTTTCCTTCCGAAGCTTGAATCTTCTTGAGACTCTTTGAAGTCTTTGTTTTGGTCATATGGACAGTACCTTTAGGATTGTAGGGACAATCCTTAGCAATGTGAGTGATATTTTCACACATGACACACATCATTTTCTTTTTCACAAGAGCCTTTTCTTGAGAACAAGACTGTCTTTGGTCACATCCCTTCTCCACCTTCATCTTTGCAGATGCTGAGATAGTCCTCTTGGGTGGAGAACTATGCTTGGAGTTTGATGGTCCAGGCTGTGCAGCAGTGGTACACAACAGATCAGTCTTCTTCTTGTTACTGAGATGAGTTGAGCAAAAACCAAAACTCTTAACAAAAGAGTTTTGGTTGATGCCTCCAGTCCTTACTACTTCAAATCCAGCAGATATGAAAACTTGTTTCTACTTAGAGTCAAAAGTAGCCTTGATCTCTTGAGCCTTCCTTGCCTTTCTTTTGCTCTTTCTGATCAAGTTCTTTCTCATGGACTTGGTCATCACAGTCTTCTTCTTCTTCTCATAAGGATAGTGGCCCTTCTTGGAATCCTCTTCTTCACTCTTCTTAGAGGAATTATTCATTATCTCTTCTTATCCTCTTCACTTATAGGATCTATGAGAGGAAGCTCATCTTCACAAGTTCCCCACCTAGGAAATCTTACAGACAAGATTGTGTGTGGAGGAGCTATCTCATTTGATCCCAGTCCCTACCTATTTTGATAGCACACCTTGTTGTGCAGGGATGAGGATAACATGTTCTTGAAGTTCTCTTCTTCAAGAACACTCTTTTCTGCCCTGGCTTTGCTGATCACAAGCTCAGCCTGGCACTCAGTCAGCTTGGTTATAAGATCTTTGATTTGAGTCCTAAAATCTGTGTGTTCATGTTTTACAACTGAAATGGTTTTCTTTAGGTCATCTATCTTCAGTTTATAATCATTTTCAGACTTTCTAAAATCAGATTTTAAAATGTTTAAGGACTCAAGGTCAGATCTCATTTCCAAGTTATAGGACCTGTATCTGTTAACTTTAGCAATGCATTAGGAGTACAGAGATGTTCTAATACCTTGGCTTCATCATGATCTGCCATCAATGCTTGGTTAGGAGAAGCATCTTCCACCTGAAAGCTCCAGTCAAAGCCTCCTTCTTCAACAGCACTAGTAGCCTGCTACTTTGACTTCTCATTCTGGAGAGCTTTGTCAGTGTAGTTTGGTCTGGACTGTGTTGGCCACCACTGTTCTAGGTGCCTTACACTCTCTTGCAAAGTGGCCCATCAAGTTACAGTTGTAGCACTTGACTTTGCCTTTGTCCAGGCCAAACTTTCCACTGGTTGCATTGCTTGAAAACTTCCTTCCAGTCCTCTTGTAGAACTTCTTGGCTCTATGAGTAAGAAGAGCCATCTGCTGGACTATTTCCATGTATTCCAGATCATCCGGATGAATACAGTCCAGGTCTTCAAGATTGAAAAGAGAGTTGCCACAACTTTCATCAAAGACACAAAAGCTTGAGAAGAGCTTGTCTCTTGGAATGGGCTTCCTTGAGTGTAGTTCTCCCTTGGTGTCTCTAGGAAGGTGATGAAAGGACCCTTTGGTGAGTTGTCAGGGTAGCATATGAGATGATGTTTTCGTTCTATGCTATCCCTTTCAACCACTGTAGGGCTGAACCCATTTGATCGTTGGAGTTGCCAGATGAACCTTGCTTGTTCATCTCCATCTGGTAGCCACTGAGAATCCCATATAACTTTATCAGAGTAAGAGTTTTGAGATTTTCAGTTCTCTTGATCACCACACAGTGGTGTGTCCATTGCCTAGGAAGTGAGGACATGAACTTCCTTACAATATCTCTGTTTTCAAGAGAAACTCCTCCATCCACAAGGGTATCCACAATCTCAACATACCTGAAATATTGCTGAGTCATGGTTTCACCTGTTTTGAAGGTGAAATTTTCAAACTGCTGCTTCAGAAGATCCTTCTTGTTCTCCTTGGCTTTAGAGGAACCCTCATACATCAGTTTTAGTGCATCCCACAGGTGCTTGGCTGTTTTGCACTTCTTGAAACATCTGTACACAGAGTTTGGAATGGCAGTTTGAAGGGCTGTCATGGCTTTTCTGTCAATCTCTACTCTCTTCCTATCTTCATCAGAGTAGTTAGCCACATCCTTGGGGATCATACCAGCACCAGTAGCAGAAGGGGTGCTTAGTATAAAAGGTCCATTCTCGATAGACTCCTACATTCTTGAATCAAGAGACCTGATGAAACCTTCAATTCTCAAACACCAGGTATCAAACTCATCAAGAGTGATCAGTGGGGACTTGTTCATGGTTCCAGTTTCCATATCAGTCTTGGAAATGGTTGCCATTTGAAAAGTTTAGTATTTGTGTGTGTGAGGGATCTTAAAACAAGAACATGGAATGCTCTAATACCAAATGCAGGATCGTTGAAGGGGTTCAGTTACAACACAACAACACAAAGAAGAGATTAACTAAAACTCAATCAAACAGTAATCTGGATTAACCACAATAAGACACTAAGAACACAAGTAATGTAAGAGACAGAACACATGTATATGGTTTTCAAGAATGCAGTATATTGCTTTCTCTATGTTCTTTTACATGTTACAAAGCATAATAGAAAGATTCAAGAACATGAGATACTTATAATACATCCTACAGCCGGCTATACTTTGAAAGCCAGCTAGATACAATTGACTAGACACAAACAAAATCAATTGTAGAGTCAAAAGGCAGTTGTCTTTTGACTTGTGACTATGACATGCCATAGCTCACATCCTTATCTATTACAAAAAGGATAAAGTACATGAAGTAGAAAGTTTACAGACTCAAGACCTTAATGTACAGTTACCAAAGCATGGACCTTTTCACCAACTCATGTAAGTTGGTGACCTTACAGAGATGCTGCAGAAAGGTGTCCAGCTTTATGGAAAAGTACATCAGATAAAGCATGTATCAAAAAGTCTTTGGAAGAAATCTGTCTTCATGAGTTGAAGCTTAGGAAGACTTTGTCTCTGAGGCTTCAGAAGACTTCATTTTTGGCTTCGGAAGATATTGGTCTTGGCTTCGGAAGATTTCAAACATAGAATATTTTGTTGCATGTGTCAAACTTCCTAAGCATTCTTCTTCATAGTACTTGTGCAGCATGCAGGAGAGATTTTGGATGTTTAGGTTGCATCAGCCTCTTCATTAATCTCTATAATCTGTGAGAGGAAGCTCATCTTCACAAGTTCCACACTTAGGAGATCTTACAGACAAGATTGTGTGTAGAGGAGCTATCTCATTGGATCCCAGTCCTTGCCTGTTTTGATAACACACCTTGTTGTGCAGGGATGAGGATATCATGTTCTTGAAGGTCTCTTCTTCAAGAACACTCTTTTCTGCCTTGGCTTTGCTGATCACAAGCTCAGCCTGGCACTCAGTCAGCTTGGTTATAAGATCTTTGATTTGAGTCCTAGAATCTGTGTGCTCATGTTTTAGAACAGAAATGGTTTTCTCTAAGTCCTCTATCTTCAGTTTATAATCATTTTCAGACTTTCTAAAATCAGATTTTAAAATGTTTAAAGACTCAAGATCAGATCTCATCTCCAAGTTATAGGACCTGTATCAATTAACTTTAGCAATCCATTTAGGAGTACAGAGATGTTCCAATACCTTGGCTTCATCATGATCTGCCATTAGTACTTGGTTTGGAGAAGCATCTTCCACCGGAAAGCTCCAGTCAAAGCCTCCTTCTTTAATAGCAACAACAGCCTGCTGCTTTGGCTTCTCATTCTCGGGAGCTTTGTTAGTGTAGTTGGGTCTGGACTATGTTTGGCCACCACTTGTTCTAGGTGCCTTACACTCTCTGGAAAAGTGGCCTATCAAGTTATAGTTGTAACACTTGACTTTGCCTTTGTCCAGGACAAACTTTCCACTGGTTGTATTGCTTAGAAACTTCCTTCCAGTCCTCTTGTAGAACTTCTTGGCTCTGTGAGTGAGGAGAGCCATCTGCTGGACTATTTCCATGTATTCCAGATCATCTGGATGAATACAGTCCAGGTCTTCAAGAGTGAAGAGAGACTTGCCACAGCTTTCATCTGAAGACACAAAAGCTTGAGAAGAGCTTGTCTCTTGGAATGGGCTTCCTTGAGTGTAATTCTCTCTTGGTGTCTCTGGGAAGGTGATGAAAGGACCCTTTGGTGAGTTGTCAAGGTAGCATATGAGATGATGTTTTAGTTCTATGCTATCCCTTTCAACCACATGTAGGGCTGAACCCATTTGATTGTTGGAGTTGCCCGATGAACCTTGCATGTTCATCTCCATCTGGTAGCCACTAAGGATCCCATATAACTCTTTCAGAGTAAGAGTTTTGAGATTTTCACTTCTCTTGGTCACCACACAGTAGTGTGTCCATTGCCTAGGAAGTGAGGACATGAACTTCCTTACAATATCTCTGTTTTCAAGAGAAACTCCTCCATCCACAAGGGTATCCACAATCTCAACATACCTGAAATATTACTGAGTCATGGTTTCACTTGTTTTGAAGGTGAAATTTTCAAACTGCTGCTTCAGGAGATCCTTCTTGTTCTCCTTGGCTTCAGAAGAACCCTCATACATCAGTTTCAGTGCATCCCATAACTGCTTAGCCATTTTTCACTTCTTGAAACCTCTGTACACAGAGTTTGGAAGGGCAGTTTGAAGGGATGTCATGGCTTTTCTATCACTCTCTACTCTCTTCCTATCTTTATCAGAGTAGTTAGCCACATCCTTGGGGATCATACCAGCACCAGTAGCAGAGGGAGTGCTAGGTATGAAAGGTCCATTCTCAACAGACTCCCACATTCTTGGATCTAGAGACCTGATTAAACCTTCCATTCTCAGGCACCGGGTATCAAAGTCATCAAGAGTGATTAGTGGGGACTTGTTCATGGTTCTAGTTTCCATATCAGTCTTGGAAATGGCTGCTATTTAAAAAGTTGAGTATTTGTGTGTGTGAGGGATATTAAGATGGTGAGATCTTATATCAAGAGCCTGAAAAGCTCTGATACCAAGTGCAGGACCACTGAAGGGGGTCACTTACAACACAACAACACAACGAGGAGATTAACCAAACTTCATCAAACAGTAAACTGGATTACCACAAGTAAGACACTAAGAACACAAGTAATAAGTAAAAGACAAAACAAGAGAACACAAGTGTTTGGTTTTCAAGGATGTAGTATATTGCTTTCTCAAGTTCTATTACAAGTGTTACAAAGCATAACGGAAAGATAAAAGAACAAGGAATACTTATACTACATCCTACAGTCGGCTATACTTTGAAAGCCAGTTGGATACAATTAACTAGACACAAAAAAATCAATTGTAGAGTCAAAAGGCAGATTGCCTTTTGACTAGTGACTATGACATGCCATAGCTCACATCCTTATCTATTACAAAAAGGATAAAGTACATGAAGTAGAAAGTTTACAGACTCAAGACCTCAATGTACAGTTACCAAAAGCATGAACCTTTTCACTAACTCATGTAAGTTGGTGACTTTACAGAGATGCAGCAGAAAGGTGTCCACCTTTATGGAAAAGTACATCAGATAAAGCATGTGTTAAAAATCTTCGGAGAAATCTGTCTTCATGAGTTGAAGCTTCGGAAGACTTTGTCTCTGAGGCTTCGGAAGACTTCATCTTTGGCTTTGGAAGATATTGGTCTTGGCTTCGGAAGATTTAACACTTAGAATATTTTTGTTGCATGTGTGAAACTTCCTAAGCATTCTTCTTCAATGAACTTGTGCAGCATGCAGGATAGACTTTGGATGTTTGGGTTGTATCAGCCTCTTCATACATTCTCTACAGATCCTGATCATCTCATGAAGAAAGGGATGGTCATTATTCTGATAAGGACTATAAATATTTGAAGTCTACTAGTATTTTGGTAGCATCAGCCTAGGGGGGTTTATAGAGATTGTATGAAGAGGCTGAAGCAACCCAAACACCCAAAGTCTTTCCTGCATGCAACACAAGTACACCAAAGAAGAATGCTTCGAAACTTTCACACATGCAACAGAAATATTCTAAGTGTGAAATCTTCCAAAGCCAAGACCTATATCTTCCGAAGCCAAAGATGAAGTCTTCCGAAGCTTCAATAGACAAAGTCTTCCGAAGCCAACCCTAGAAGACATATTTCTTCCGACGAATTTTAACAACATGCTTTATCAGATGTACTTTTCCATAAAGATGGACCTCTTTCCGTTGTAACTCTGTAAAGTCACCAACTTACATGAGTTGATGAAAAGGTCCATGCTTTTGGTAACTATACATTGAGGTCTTGAGTCTGTAACTTTCTACTTCATGTACTTTATCCTTTTTGTAATAGATAAGGATGTGAGCTATGGCATGTCATAGTCACTAGTCAAAAGGCAATCTGCCTTTTGACTCTACAATTGATTTTGTTTTGTGTCTAGTCAATTGTATCCAGTTGGTCTTTAAAGTATGGCCGGCTGTAGGATGTAGTATAAGTATATCATGTTCTTGTAATGTAACACCCACTTATTTTTAAAAGCCAAGATAAAAAGAATAAAAGCAAGAAAGGAAATAATGTCCAAGTGGAGGGACCAAAAGTGTCCAAAAGGACAAAACTTTAGAAAAGTTGGTGATAAAGGTGGCATGGCCGCCCATCACCTTTCCTACACCCAATTCTCGGCCATTTTAGAGAGAGAAACAAGGGAAGAAGAGCAGAACTCGGTTTTGAAGAAGAAGAACAGAAGAGGTCGAATTAAAAGTAAGAAATTCGTGGTTTTTATGTGTTTATGATGGGTTTTAGCCCGTTATGTGATTATGTGCTTATGTGTTGTGTTTTTGCTCGTGTGTATGTGTTTGGATGTTATTTCTAGGTGTTTTGAACTCTTTGCAAGCGGGTTAAAAGGAAGAACACCCAAGTTGCACCAGGTGAGTTCTAGACCCCGGTTTTTACATGTTTTGAAACATATTTGGGGCTGAAAACGTATTAAAATAATTTTAAAAAGTGTATGTGAATACCTGTATGTAATGTGAATGTGGGATGTTAGTTCTGGATGTTTATAGGCTACTCATGTTTAGAATAGCCACATTATGCTTAGAACCGATGGTTTGATGATTAGGGTTGAAAATACCCTAGAAACATGTTTACAGAATGCTCATGCACCAAGATAAGTGTTCATACGTCTGAAACTGCTGCTTAGAAAGAATTAAGTGTAAGTCATGCGCCTAAACAGTAACCCATGCGCCCAAAATTGGCCTTAGAAATGTTTAAGTTCTGCTCATACGCCTGAACAGTGGTCCATGGGCCTAGAAATGTAAGTCGGATGACTAAAGGTAGGGCCAAGTGCCCTAATAGTGCCCATGCGCCCAAGTGGCCCATGCGCGTAAGTGTTCATGCGCCCGAATAATGCCCATGCGCCCAAGTGGCCCATGCGCCTAAGTGTTCATGCGTCCGAATAGTACACATGTGCCTAGATTGGGCTGGAATTTACTAAGTGTTCAGACGTCCAAAAGTCTCCATGCACCTGAAAGTGGCCCATGCGCCTAAGTGTTCTCCATCCGCCTGAATAGTGTCCATGCGCCTAGGGCTTAGAAATTTTTCTGATTTTTGGGGAAAATGTGTAAAGTAGGCTTTGACTTAGAAATTCCCGGGGGACTATAAGTTGATTTTTGGGGTCATAGATGGTATGATGGGCATGTATGATGATGATGATGATGTTGCATGAATATGCATGATGTATGTTATGTATGTATGATGTCCTATGATGATGTATGTATGGTATGGTTATGTTATGTTCCTATGATGATGAATGTTTATCTTTCAATGGCTTTACGTGTTATGTTAATGAATGAACCAAAAGTATTATGTAACGTAAAGTGAAAGATAATGAAAGAGGAACATGATGAATGAATGCATGCATTAACGAACAAATGAACGTAAAAAGTCTTGCAAGCAAATGTATGGAGGTTCACACCCAATGAAGGGTGTTAGCTCAACTGTGTGCGGGTTAGCTACCCAGAAGGATGCACACTGGGGGTCCAATCCTTGTGATTGACCACACGTATGGGATCCTTGCCGCTTGCCTCAGGTACTGGAGTCAGCTTCGTACACAATGTTCGGGGTCTATGAAAGACCTCAGGCCCAGTAACCAGCTTCGTGCACAATGTTCGGGGTATAGCCTATGGCATTGATCCGAAATAAAACGAAAAGATGAACGGTGAATGTACTTGCCTCAGGTACTGGAGTCAGCTTCGTGCACAATGTTGGGGGTCTATGATAGACCTCAGGCCCATTAACCAGCTTGTGCACAATGTTTGGGGTATTGTACATGTCACAAGATGTAATGAATGAACGATGGCTAACGAACGTAATGGAAGATAATAATGATATTATCTGTATGCACGTATGATGTATGATCACGAACGAATGAAATGTATTGTATGGGCTTTGAAAAGAAATAAATAACGATTTTATGTATGTTTTATTATAAAACTAGAACTCACTCAGCAACCCTGACTTTTATACGTTTTCAGTTGGCAGGTAAACGTTACTGGGGATGGCACGAGGCGGGTGCTCAGCTCTTTTGGATGGCATCTATCTAATTAAGGCTTTTGTGATGTAATACAACGATATAATTTTGTAACCGAAAAATGATGCATTATTTTGCAAAAGTTTTTAGGATGAAATGAAATGCCACTTGTTTTATGTTTTCCGCTGCAATGTTATGATGTATAAATGTAATGTATATGTTTTTTACGTGCGATGAATCACCAGATGTAAGCATCCTGGGAACGGGGCCTTACAAGTTGGTATCAGAGCCAAAGTTTAAGTGAAATGGGTGAATTTTCAAAATAAACCTTAACTTAAACTGAGAATGGGACGGAATAGGAATGGGATGCCAATCTGAGTAGCTGCGTGCCATCAGGTATTTTCGTAATGTTAACCGGTTTATGTGCGCATGGTATGTGGTTATGTGTTGTATGTAGATTTAAATACTAATGTAGTCAAGACAGGTAATGCTCGGGGTATGAAGAGTAAAGTAAGTGGCTAATAACAACTGGCCACTGTAATTAGGGACTTACTATACTTGACATAAACTGAGCTGTTCCCTTGAATGTCCGTGTTGGTGTTTGAATCTTTTAGTATGTTAGGCGATGGCTGGTGGTAGATCTTCGAAGGCCTCTCGTGGTGGAGGTCCCATGCCGAACCGCGACCCAAGAGGGAGAGACCCAGAGTCGAGAAAGTGGTTCATGAAGAACCAGAAACTCCTCATCCGGAGGCCGGAGATGAGAGTGCTAACCTGAGAGCCTTAGTGAAGGAGGCGGTTGTGGAAGAAGTGCACCAAGTCATGCAGACGATCCTACCATTTGTGGTGACTGAAGTGATAAAGGCAGTTAGAGAAGGAGAAAGAAAGGAAAGGAGTGGACCTACGGGCGAAAGAAGACAGCCCGAGACTGAGACAGTTCCATCCAATGATGAGGACGAGGAAGAAGAGCATGCCCGGAGGCGACCCGAGGCTGCAACTACGGGGTGTTTATGAGATGCAAACCCCCTACTTTCGATGGAAACGGCACTGCCGCTGCTGCTCATCGGTGGTGAGGGAAATGGAGGCGGTACTTGATATGAGCGAGTGCCGAGAAGTCTAGAAGGTTAAGTTCGCTACCCACTCATTCGTAGACTCAGCTCTGTGCTGGTAGGACAATATAGTCCAAGCTGAGGGTAGTCGGGCGATCGGGAGAATGAGATGGTCGGAGTTGAAAAAGTTGGTGATCGAGGAGTTTTGTCCTCACCGGGAAATGGACAAGGTTGAGAGAGAGTTTCTGCAACTAGAGGCAGGAACTATGACACACCAAGAGTACACCACAAAATTCAATGAAATGGCACGATTGGTGCCCGATCAGGTGACACCACTGTCACGAAAGATTAAGAGATATATCCAGGGACTGCGGCGGATATCCGTAGGCATATGATCGCCGCCCGGCCAAGCACTTTTAGGTTGGTGGTTGATTTGGTTGGTAGACTATATGATGAGCGTGAGGTGGTAGTGGCTGAGGAGAAAAAGACAAGTAGGGATGGGATAAACTAGAATTGGAAACGGTTTGGACGTGGTAGAGCCGCTCCAAAAAATAAGGCGGCGAGGGTAGGTGACCGACGTGTGGTCACAGCTAGTGCTGGGTTGGAGAAGTGTGGCAAGTGCGGGAAGGAGCACTGTGGCGAGTGTAGATGGGGGTCGAATATTTGTTTCAAGTGTGGTAAGTCTGGCCATATGGCTAGAGATTGTGGAGGCATGAAGTGTTTCAACTGCGGGGGAAGTGGTCACATGAGCAGGGAGTGTAAGAAGCCAAGGCCGAGAGTTCCGGGGTGAAGAAGGCCGGATGAGAAGGACAGAAGGCAAGCGCCCGAGCTTTCACGATGATTCGGGAGGAGGCTAGGACAGATCCTGACGTGGTGTCAGGTATGTTTCTAGTAAACCAAACTCTTGTATCTGTGTTGTTTGATTCTGGTGCTAGTAGGAGTTCCATTTCTGCTGCCTTTGGTGCTAAGTTTCCCAATAAGAGTAGATGTATTGGTGAGCCATTCGATATAGAAACTGCTATTGGTAAGTCCACTAGAATTACGGAGGTGATAGAGGACTGTGCCATAGAACTAGAAGGCCATAGGTTTGCTGCTAGGTTACATGTGATACCCCTGGGAGGATTTGATGTAGTACTAGGGATGGACTGGTTAGCAACCTATGAGGCAAATATCGTGTGTCGCAAGAAGATGATCCGATTGACAACGCCTGACGGAAATGAGGTGACGGTTTATGGTGATCACGTCACGACAATCCCGAGGGTGATTTCGATGGCGGTGGCGGGAAAGTGCATGAGACGCGGATGTAGTGCCTACTTGGCATACATAAAAGATGTGGATGCGTCAGCAATTATCCGAAGTACCAGTGGTGCGCGACTTTCCGGACATATTCCCGGAAGACTTACCCGGTGTGCCACCAGATCGCGAGGTTGAGTTCCAAATTGACTTGATACCCGGTGCTCAACCCGTTGCCAAGGCACCGTACCGGTTGGCTCCAACTGAGATGAAAGAGTTAATGGAGCAGTTGCAAGAACTGTTGGATAAGGGGTTCATTAGACCGAGTATCTCTCCATGGGGTGCTCCGGTATTATTTGTGAAGAAGAAAGACGGTAGTATGAGGATGTGTATTGACTACCGAGTGTTGAACAAGTTGACGGTGAAGAACCGATACCCCCTACCAAGAATAGACGATCTGTTTGATCAGCTCCAAGGTGCCAGTTGTTTTCGAGGATAGATCTTCGATCTGGTTACCATCAACTAAAAGTGAAGGAGCAGGACATTCCTAAAACAGCTTTTCGCACGCGCTACGGTCACTATGAGTTCCTCGTTATGTCGTTTGGATTGACCAATGCGCCAGCTGCTTTTATGGATCTGATGAATCGAGTGTGTCGGCCAATGTTAGATAAATCGGTGATTGTGTTCATTAACGATATCCTGATTTATTCGAAGAGTAAGATTGAGCATGCCGGTCACATTCGGGAGGTTCTGGAGACGTTAAGAAGGGAGAAGTTGTATGCAAAATTCTCCAAGTGCGCGTTTTGGTTACGCGAAGTTCAGTTCTTAGGTCATGTGGTGAATCCCGATGGGATTATGGTGGACCCGGCTAAGGTAGAGGCAATGACGCAATGGAAGTCTCCAAAGACGCCATTCGAGATTCGTAGTTTCTTGGGTTTGGCAGGCTACTATAGGAGATTTATCCAAGACTTCTCTAAGATTGCTTCTCTACTGACTAAGTTGACCCGGAAGGATGTAAAGTATATATGGGGTCAGGCTCAGGAGAAGGCATTCGAGGAGTTGAAGGCGAGGTTGACTCAAGCTCCTGTCTTGTCGTTACCCGATGGAAGCAAAGATTTGGTGGTGTATTCAGACGCTTCTTACTCGGGGTTGGGGTGTGTGTTAATGCAAAGAGGAAAAGTTATAGCCTACGCATCCCAACAGCTGAAGGTTCATGAGGTCAACTACCCTACTCATGACTTGGAACTAGCGGCCGTGGTCTTTGCACTAAAGATTTGGAGGCACTATCTGTATGGAACAAAGTGCACCATCTTCACCGACCACAAGAGCTTAAAGTACTTTTTTGAGCAGAAGGACCTGAATATGAGGCAGAGACGATGGCTGGAGCTCATAAAGGATTATGATTGTGAGATCCATTACCATCCGGGCAAAGCAAACGTGGTGGCTGATGCTCTTAGCCGGAAGGAGAGGCCCGAGTCGATTCAGGTGAAAGCATACCAACTAATCATGACCTCTGACGTAATGAAGCAAGTCAAGGAGTTTCAGGATGAGGCATTAAAAGAAGGTCATCTAAACTCTAAAAGAATGAGAGGTCTGGTTGGGGAATTGAGTGAAAACACACTTGGTGTTAAAACTCAATTTGGACAGGTGTGGATTCCTCGTTTCGGGAATCTACGTGAGAAGATTATGGACGGAGCTCACAAGACCCGATACTCTATCCATCCCGGTGCCACAAAGATGTACCAAGACACGAAGAAGGATTATTGGTGGCCGGGTATGAAGCGTGACGTGGTGGAGTATGTGAGCAAATGCCTTACTTGTTTGCAAGTGAAGGCGGAACATCAATAGCCGTATGGGAAGATCCAACCTTTGGATATACCGGAATGGAAGCGGGAGCACATCACCATGGATTCATTACGAAGCTGCCGCGTACTCCGAAAGGATACGATGCCGTATGGGTGATTGTTGACCGCTTGACGAAGAGTGCTCACTTCCTACCAATCCGCGAGACATATTCATCCGAGAGGTTGGCTGACCTGTTCATCAAGGAGGTTGTAACTCGTCATGGCGTGCCGGTGTCTATCGTGTCTGATCGTGACACCCGGTTTACATCTAAATTCTGGAAGAAATTCTGCGATGCCATGGGGACGAGGTTACATATTAGCACGGCTTATCATCCCCAAACTGATGGTCAGTCAGAAAGGACCATTCAGATGTTGGAAGACATGCTTCGGGCATGTGTAATTGATTTTGGAGGAAGTTGGGATGACCACTTACCGTTAGCTGAATTCTCGTACAACAATGGTTATCATTCCAGCATTGGTATGCCACTATACGAGATGCTATACGATAGGCGATGCAGAACACCCGTTTGTTGGGGTGATATTGGTCAAAAGGAATTGGGGAGCATCGAGGTAATCGAGGCTACGACGGAGAAGCTTGAGAAGATTAAAGCCTTCATGAAGGCAGCTAAAGATAGACATAAGTCGTATGCCGATAAACGACGTAGACCGATCGAGTTCCAGGTGGGTGACGGGTTATGTTGAAGGTCTCATCTTGGAAGGGAATTATCAAATTCAGGAAGCGGGGCAAGTTGAGCCCAAGATATATAGGCCCTTTTTCGAATCATTGCTTGAGTAGGAGAGGTGGCCTATAGGTTGGAATTACTGGATTAGTTAAGTGGGATTCATCCGAATTCCATATGTCTCATCTGAGAAGTGTATAGCTGATGAAGACATGATTGTTCCACTGGAGGATATCGAAGTAGATGAGAGGCTCAATTATGTGAGCAACCAGTGGCAATCATCGATCGTAAAGAGAAGAGGTTGCGAAATAAAGTGGTTCTTCTTGTGCGTGTACAGTGGAAGCACAGGAAGGGATCCGAGTCTACATGGGAGACTGAGAGGAGATGAGGCAGCATTATCCTCATCTGTTTGAGGAATAACAGGTTTCGGGGACGAAACCTATATAAGGGGGGTGGACTTGTAACACCCGGTTATTTTTAAAAGCCAAGATAAAAAGAATAAAAGCAAGAAAGGCAATAAGGTCCAAGTGGAGGGACCAAAAGTATCCAAAAGGACAAAACTTTAGAAAAGTTGGTGATAAAGGTAGCATGGCCGCCCATCACCTTTTCTACACCCAATTCTTGGTCATTTTAGAGAGAGAAACAAGGGAAGAGAGCAGAGCTCGGTTTTGAAGAAGAAGAACAGAAGAGGTCGAATTCAAAGTAAGAAATTCGCGGTTTTTATGTGTTTATGACGGGTTTTAGCCCGGTTATGTGACTATGTGCTTATGTGTTGTGTTTGTGCTCGTGTGTATGTGTTTGGATGTTATTTCTAGGTGTTTTGAACTCTTTGCAAGCGGGTTAAAAGGAAGAACACTCAAGTTGCACTAGGTGAGTTCTACACCCCGGTTTTTACTTGTTTTGAAACATATTTAGGGCTGAAAACGTATTAAAATGATTTTTACAAAGTGTATGTGAATACCTGTATGTAATGTGAATGTGAGATGTTAGTTCTGGATGGTTTATAGGCTACTCATGTTTAGAATAGCCACATTATGCTTAGAACTGATGGTTTTGATGATTAGGGTTGAAAATATCCTAGAAACATGTTTACAGAATGCTCATGCGCCTAGATAAGTGTTCATACGTCTGAAACTACCTTAGAATGAATTAAGTGTAAGTCATGCGCCTAAACAGTAACCCATGCGCCCAAAAATTGCCTTAGAATGTTTAATTTCTGCTCATACGCCTGAACAGTGGCGATGCGCCTTTTATTCTAGAAAGGGAGGGTCTACGCCTTCCTTTTATAATCTCTAGAAATGTAAGTCGGATGACTAAGGGTAGGGCCATGCGCCCCAATAGTGCCCATGCGCCCAAGTGGCCCATGCGCCTAAGTGTTCATGCACCCGAATAGTGCCCATGCGCCCAAGTGGCCCATGCGCCTACGTGTTCATGCGTCCGAATAGTACCCATGCGCCTAGATTGGCTGGAATTTACTAAGTGTCAGACGTCCAGAAGTCCCCATGCGCCTAAAAGTGGCCCATGCGCCTAAGTATTCCCCATGCGCTTGAATAGTGTCCATGCGCCTGTATAGTGCCCATGGGCCTAGGACTTAGAATATTTTTCTAATTTTTGGGGAAAATGTGTAAAGTAGGCTTTGACTTGGGAAATTCCGGGGACTATAAGTTGACTTTTGGGGTCATAGATGGTATGATGGGCATGTATGATGATGATGATGATGATGTTGCATGAATATGCATGATGTATGTTATGTATGTATGATGCCCTGTGATGATGTATGTATGGTATGTTATGTTATGTTCCTATGATGATGAATGTTTATCTTTCAATGGCTTTACGTGTTATGTTAATGAATGAACCGAAAGTATTATGTAACGTAAAGTGAAAGATAATGAAAGAGGAACATGATGAATGAATGCATGC
Source organism: Flaveria trinervia (assembly GCA_025506515.1). Lineage (NCBI taxonomy): Eukaryota > Viridiplantae > Streptophyta > Magnoliopsida > Asterales > Asteraceae > Flaveria > Flaveria trinervia. The sequence continues at coordinate 89,497 of JACCIX010000808.1, forward strand.
ATTAACGAACGAATGAACGTAAAAAGTTTTGGAAGCAAATGTATGGAGGTTCACACCCAATGAAGGGTGTTAGCTCAACTGTGTGCGGGTTAGCTACCCCAGAGGGATGCACACTGGGGTCCAATCCTTGTGATTGACCACACGTATGGGATCCTTGCCGCTTGCCTCAGGTACTGGAGTCAGCTTCGTGCACAATGTTCGGGGTCTATGAAAGACCTGAGGCCCAGTAACCAGCTTCATGCACAATGTTCGGGGTATAGCCTATGGCATTGATCCGAAATAAAACGAAAAGATGAACGATGAATGTACTTGCCTCAAGTACTGGAGTCAGCTTAATGCACAATGTTCGGGGTCTATGATAGACCTCAGGCCCAGTAACCAGCTTCGTGCATAATGTTCGGGGTATTGTACATGTCACAAGATGTAATGAATGAACGATGACTAACGAACGTAATGGAAGATAATAATGATATTATCTGTATGTACGTATGATGTATGATCACGAACGAATGAAATGTATAGTATGGGCTTTGAAAAGAAATAAATAACGATTTTATGTATGTTTTATTATAAAGCTAGAACTCACTCAGCAACGCTGACTTTTATACGTTTTCAGTTGGCAGGTAAACGTTGCTGGGGATGGCACGAGGCGGCTGCTCAGCTCTTTTGGATGGCATCTATCTAATTAAGGCTTTTGTGATGTAATACAATGATATAATTTTGTAACCGACAAATGATGCATTATTTTGCAAAAGTTTTTAGGATGAAATGAAATGCCACTTGTTTTATGTTTTCCACTGCAATGTTTTGATGTATAAATGTAATGTATATGTTTTACGTGTGATGAATCACCAGCTGTAAGCGTCCCGGGAATGGGGCCTTACATGTAACTTTATTTTATGCTATGTAACACTTGTAATAGAACTTGAGAAAAGAATATACTGCAATGTTGAAAACCATCTACTTGTGTATCTTATTCTCTTGTTTTGTCTCTTACTTACTTGTGTTCTTAGTATCATCTATTATGGTTAATCCAGTTCATCGGTCCTGCAGTTAGCCCCATTGACCTTAAATGTTTTTATTTCTCGATCACCCGAACCACCAAGTCACTTAACCAAAAAGCCTTCAACAAAACCCGTTTTTCATTAAAGACATGGTTTTGGCTTATAGTAAAAGAACTTGAATGTATTTTTTGATTTTAATTTGCTTTGTTGCCTTCACTACGCAAAATCAGGACTTCCCCCAGAAATCCGCGAACAAATTTTCAACTTCACGTTCGACGCAAGAAAGAAATGATGAAAAAAGAAACAAGTTCCGCCATTTAGTGGGATTTCAAAAAACGCTATAAAGAGACGGACGAAAAGATACAAAAGATGCCTGAACTGTGGAAATTGGTCCCACAATGAAAAATACAAAAATAATTAAATCAGGTCACAATACAATACACATAACTGATCCGATTGGGTGCTATTAGGCTTCAAGCCGAACGATCCTTACGAAAGGAAAGTTTTGTGTATCTTTGTGTGAAAGACGAAGTGCGATTTTTGAAAGCAAATATAGTCTTGGCGATTTGACCTTAAACAAGTTCTCAAGTTAGCATATCACTTCTAGCTTGAAGTATTTTATAGGGAGCCTTTTATTGTTTTCCTTGTAGTTTATGTTAGAAGAAAAGCCAAGATCGTCGTCTTTAGCATTTAGCCACTTTTTCCAAATATTCCTTACCCGAGCCCGAACCAAGTTACAACTCATCAAAGACCTAACAATTTATGCAAGTAAATATCTAAGTAGGTGGATATTTGATCCTTTAACAAGCATATGATTTCACACGTGTTTATACTAGGCAATTGAGCGTATCAGTCATACTTAATTCTTATTATGACTCCATATATTTAGCCGAGTATGAGTGCATCTTGTGAGAAGTGTAGAATTTTACATGATAATAATCTTTACTAACTAATCTATTGTTTGCTAGGATATTATTTTACATTTGCTTAAAATATTTACATTTGGATGAAATAATGTTTACTTGCGTATTTCCCGAAAGATATATTTATCAGTTGATTTATTTGGTTTTTTGGTGGAATTGTCATTTTAAGTGATTTTGCTTGACGACAAGCAAAGTTCAAGTGTGGGGATTTTTGTGCTCCTAATTATACATAAAAATCCTATCAAAAGCACATCAATTATTCCTTAATATCTCCCTTAGAATGATGATATTGTACGTAAAATTATTAAATTGTGTTTTCAGGGGTTAAAAGGGCAAGATGGATAAAAGAAGCATATGTTAAATTGTTTAGGCACGGGGTCGTGCTTAAACACTCCAGAAAGCCTATAAATATAGGCCTAAGTTTATCATTTTGGCAAGCTTTAGTGGGAGAGTTACTCTATAGAATTCCCTCGGGAATCAAGCCTTAAATATGATTTGGAGGCTCGGGAGGTGTATATAACACTTGGAAGAAGCTCGGGATTGTCCAAACATCATCCATTTTGGATCACCGGTTTGATTGTTCCATTTTACTAATGATTTCATATCTATCTTCTATGTTATTTGTTGTTATGTCCAAGCTTATTATCATCCTAATTGGATGAAACTTACGTAATTTATGATGAAATAATGGTGTGAATTATTATGTTAATGTTATGATGGTTTTGGGAAAACTTTTGATGGGTAGCATCTACATTTAAACGGGGATTCGTAACTTTATAATTTGTAATTCCGATTGTCATACACGGTTGAAAAACGTATGATCAGCTTTTATTCATGAAACCGGTCTTCATAATTAATCCATGGCTAATGAACTAGAAATGGTTATTAGAAATCATAACACCTTAACTTTCTGATCATTTGCGGATTCTCCTTTATTAGTATGAGAAATCTATAGTAATTGTTATGGTTTTCTAAAATTAATGGAATGCTAGGAAGGAACCTGATCGACTCTCTTTTTAAAATTAAGTTATGTTTTTAGAAATTGTATGTCAAAAAGGTCACAAAAGATTTACCTACATTACTAGGGCTTTGATCTAAGCAGTAAAACTTAACCTGACGTGATCCTAGTCACTACGGAGCGGATAAATGAGAAATCACGCCAACTCATCTTTATAAACATTAACATAATTACATTAATTAATATTTTTAATCACGCCACCAATTTATCATAGCTACATAAGCATAATCAAATTAGGATGATAACATTTATTCCCTGATTTTAAATTCAAATACTTCAATCTTGTTTTATTTTATTTTATTTATTGTTTTTAAACCATAAAAATCTTATCAATGAAACTTATCATTTTCTCAAACAAAAATAAAATATGATAGTCAAATATTAAGGTTGTTGAGTAGGCTAGGTGTGCCCATGGATTGATAGTCGGTTCTTGCCATCACTATACTACCACACGATAAGTACACTTGATTTTTGTGTGTGTGGTTTAGTATTAGCAATAACCAATTAAAACTGAATTTGTGCGAAAAATCATGCAAAAACATCCCTAGAAAAATATCTTATCTCACGCGAGAACATCCTATATCAAACGAGAACATTGCTAGTGAACACATATAGGCATGCGAGTACATTACCATGCAAATACATCTTATTAAACAAGACCCTTTCACCCTAAGTCATCTATTCGCGCGATAACATAACGGGTCGAAAACATTCCATGTCATCCAGGAGGAAACATCTAATGTTTAGCTCATTCATCGACCTTTTCATAACTAATTCATTCAATCCAAATCTTCATAACAAGCATAGTAACCATAATACTACACATATCAGCCCCAAAATTTGTAAAATGTTTTAAAAGAAAGGACTATAACTCACCTTTTGAATATTACAACAAAAAACACCATTCTCGAGAGATTCTTAACCCATAAACTACATATTCATACATCGTAATCATTACTAATCGTTCCTAGTACATAAACAAATCAAAGGCTCGAAATACATACATTAAACACCATTTATCCTTGTTTTCTTTCTCTACTTCTAGTCTCTCTCTCTTTCTAAAATGCTCCATAAACCATCTCTGCATGACATGTAGGGGACAAGGGGTGCACTTACCTTACTATAGGCCCTTCAAGCGAGCATGTTCTCGCGCGAAAACATTTTCTCATTCAAGAATTTCCTTGTGCAATAATTTTTAGGCAAACACGTCATGTCCTTTTTGATTCCTTGGAAATTTTAGGGTGTTGCATATTGCCATTTAACTTAGCTGTTTGCCCTAACCATTTTAATTTTTCATGTATCAAAAATCACATCCCTATGCTATGATGGTTTAATTATTTGATATTACTAGGCTTTACTCAAACTTCTAATATTCCTCTTTGAACTTCTTATAATAACTTTAGAATATTGTAGGTTAAGCTCATCTTAAGATTATATATTTTAATTTTTTCGACTATTAAATATTTCAATGTTACATTTTGGAGGAAAAGTCATGGATATTAGTGGGCTTGGTCTTCCATCAAAGATGATGTTTCTATGGTAGTCGGTTATGGGATGCTATTGTTCGCCTTCTCCATCCATTGGCTTTTTGTTCACTAACAAGTTTCTAAAAATTCAGATTTATTTGGAAAATCCAAATCTATAAATATTAAAATCAAACTATCTTCCAGTTGATCACCTAATCATTATTGTTATAGATCTTGCATACTGATGCGATGCAGATAGTATATATTTTGATAAAGATTTTACACATAGATTCAGTTTTAATTGATTATTACAAATACAAAATTACACACACAAAAGGCAAGTGTACCTGTCGTGAGGTAATATAGTGTTGGTAAGAATCGAGTATTAATCCTTGGACACACCTTGCCTATTCAACAAACTTGATGATTGACTATCAGATTTGGTTTTTATTAAAGAAAATGATAAGTTGCATTGGAAAGATTTTTAGGTTTTAATAACAATAATAAAAATAAAGTAAACTAAAATCGAAGCATTTGGATTTAAAACCAAGGAATTAAAGTTATCATCCTAATTAGACTTCACTTATGTAACCATGATGAATTGGTGGTGTGATTTACAGATATTGATTAATGTAACTATGTTAATGTTTATAAAGATGAGCTAGCGCAATTTCTCGTCTATCTTGCTATGTAGTGACTAGGATCACGTCTGTCAAACCCCGACCGATGGCGGAATCATCGGGGCGGACGAATGGAAGATGATTGCTCATAGCACATGGAACTAATTAAGTTGAAATAATATTAAATATCCTTATTTTATTAAACATTACAAGACAAATAAGTAATTACAAAATAATCAAGATACAACCAATAACATAAGACTTTCAATTTAATCTAGGTCCAAGTCCTATATGAGCACAAGAAGATCTTCAAGTAGTAAACCTGAAACATGTTAAAAATAAAGGGTCAACTATAAAGTTGGTGAGTTCCCATGTTTCAAACACACGCATATATGTATATATATAAAAGGGTTACAAGTAGCAATTCATGTCCATGGTTACGAGTTAGCAAGCTTATAGAACACATACAGTTACAACCAAACCTCGACTTGATTACAAGTATATAAGATTGGCTAAGTGTACTTGGTTCCATGATGAACAAGCATACGTCATCAGGAGTCGGCAATACATCGACTTTAGCACCAAATAGACTTGTCAGGCTCAAATCTCTAAGACGTCACTTGGCTAGCAATAGTTAATGATTGTAAAAAAATATGTATCTCATATAAGACTTACAATAACACAAATAACCATGACAAAAAGGTAAAGATGAATTGCATGTGTATTTACAAGTATCAAGATGTTTACAAGTGTAAGTTAATAAGATTAACATGTTTCACCCCAAAAGGTGTGAAATAAAGTAAAAAGGGGGCATGGAGAACTCACATTATATATATAAGGTGATGATAAGAATTTAAACGAGGCTCCAACGATTTATTTTACAAGTTACCTAAATGTATAGATTCCAAGATTAAGTTCGATAATAAGACTAACAATGAGATGTGAACTAGGGTTTCAATTGGAATTTGGGGTTTTAATAATTAAATAAAATAATGACTCGTTTATGTTTTGGTTTAATAAAGATGTTATAAATCAATTTAGACCAAGAATATATTAAAATGATTTAATAATTTAATTTATTAATTTAATAAAAATTAAGTATAATGTGTGAAAGAAATAATTAATTTAATAATTAGTTATTTAAAATTTGATAAAGATAATTGATTACATATTAAATGACTTGTAGGATAACTTATAATTATTTAAATCATTTTATAAAGTATTAAACCTTTAAATAATTTTGTAAAAGTATTACAATATCCAAAATCTTAAAATAAGAATGAAGAATAATAGAAAATTATATTGTTTTATTAATTTCAAGAGTTTAAATAAAAGTTATGGAATAAATTTATTAATATGATATAACATGCTTAAATGATTAGATGAATAATTAAATATCTATTCAAATAACCATTTATATAATTAAACATTTAAAGTATTTAAAATATGTAGTTTTGAAGTGTTTTGGAATAATCCAAGTTTGAACTATTGTTAGGATCAGTGATCTACGTTTGATTGATTTGAGAGTATAGCAGCGGGGAACAAACAATGAATTAGCAAATTCACAAGAACACAAAAGATATTCGAAGTAAGAACAAACGGTTATAGACAAAGAGAATTCTGCAAAATATATTTCATTCAATATTCGCTTTCGTGGTAACAGAATGTCACCATACAATTAGGTCAACATCTCTTATATAGAAGATGTGACGTCTGCTGATGTCACTTGATAGTGACATCTAACAGAATTTATTCAAACTACTGATAGTTAACACAACTACTGAAGATGTCAAACAGCTGACATCTTCTTACAAAAATGCTAAGTGTTAACTATTACTACAACTACTGAAAAGAAACTACTGAAACTACAACGACTGAAGAACATGCTCTTCAGTCGTTTTACAAATACTAAAACAAAAAGAAAACTACTGAAAGGAAACCATCACAACAACTGAAGAATGCTTCTTCAGCTGTTGTAACAAACTCTGAAGGCTTCAGTACTTGTACTTGAACTTCAGCTGTTGTCATCAGCTGATGTCTTCAGCTGTTGTCATCAGCTGATGTCTTCAGCTGTTGTCTTCAGCTGATGTCTTCAGCTGTTGTCTTCAGCTGTTGTTCTTCAGTACTTTAGATCTTCAGCTGTGATCTTCAGACTTTGATCTTCAGCTGTTGTTCTTCAGTACTTTAGATCTTCAGCTGTTGATCTTCAGACTTTGATCTTCAGCTGTTGTTCTTCAGTACTTTAGATTTTCAGCTGTTGACGTCTTCAGTACTTGTACTTTAGCTGTTGCTCTTCAGACTTTATGAAACAACTGATAAAGTCTTCAGCAGTTGTTGTGATGTCTGTGAGACTTAGAGGTTTTTCTGATCCGGCTCATTGGTTCTTTTGGTCCAACAAACTCCCCCTGAATCGATGCAGCCAAAACCTATAAACTTATTGAAGATGTCCCACTTATTATGACAGAATGATTGGTCTTTTTGTCTTCTAGATCAGCTCAGAAGTGACCCTTGTAAGCTCCGGCCTGGAAGTAGTTCTTGGGGAACTGGACACAGAGCTGTTACCCCATTCATGAGATCTACTTCCCTACTATGAGTCTATATGACTCTCTTGTATAGGCCTCTAGGAAGGTAATTTGTTCCTCCATGGTCAGCTCTTCAGCACCTCCTTCAAATAAAGATTCTGGCCCATAGTACTCAGATAGGTATTTGTCCTGTTTCCTATTCTTTAGCTCCACAATTGTTATTATTCTATAAGCAAACTCATCAGGGTGATTACCCTCAAGGAACAACTGGAGCTCATTCTTCCTGACTTCTTCAAGCCTCTTATAAACTAACCCCTTTTTCACCATTTTATTTTCAAGCATCTTCTGTGGGGTTTGGTTAGCTTTATAAGCTTTCTTGAAGTCCTCTAGGATTTCCCAGGGTGATACTACAGAGACCAGGGAGATCACTTCATCTACAATCTTTTTCACCTGGCCAATGTATCTCTGTGGAATGTTTTTCTTGTGAATCCTGTGAGACACCCTGGGATCAGGCCAAATCCTTACTCTCTCCTTTTGATATTGAAATGTATTCTTAAGAGTGTATAATCTGAGAGCTTGCTTCTTCATGTTGATGATAGAAGATGTGGCTGCATAAGCTTTGTCAACCTCCTCAACAATTCCTCATCGTGTTGTTTGTGAAGTTCTTCTTCTCTAGCTTCACTTTCACAATTTGTCTTTGGTTTCAGTAATTGTTGGGGAGTGACTTGTGGCCTTCGGCAACTGTATAACAGCTGAGAGTGGCAGCCTATCTTCATCATCATCTTCTTCATCATCTTCTAGCCTCAATACCCTTCTCTTCTTCTTCTAGGGTACATCATCGGCTATTGGTTTTGAGGGTGAGGGAGTTGGTTTGGTGGGTTGTGTTTTTGGTGGTTTTTTGGGTAAAGGTTGTTTAGTGGGTGGTTGTTTTGGTGGTTGGTGTGGGATGTTGACAGGCTGTTCTAGCATTTTTGAGTGATGTGGCTTTAGATTGCTTGGCTAGTTCAGTCCTGCTCCCAGCACCCGCTTCATTCAAAGCTTCAATAACAAGCCTTTGGTGTATACTTCAGACGAACAGATCTTGGTGGTTATTGCCAAGATGCTATCCCTGACCAAGCCTTGATTTCGATCAATGATCTACCAAGATACTTCGCTATAAATCTGATCATGATCTCCAGCCTTTCTCTTTCTAACACATCATAACTTGCCCATCTAGATTGGATTTCTTCAATCTCTAATCTTCTGATTTCAGAGTCAAGTTTTTCAGTGTCATGGCCTTGCCTAAACAACTGATCAATGATGTTATCCATTGATCTGCTATGTTCGGCATCAGCCTCTTTTCACACCATTAGTCCCAGGGCATTTTCCTTTTCCTTCTCCTTCTCCTTTCGTCTCTCCAACCAACTCCTCCTTATTTACCACTTCTGTCTCTTTTTCTTTCTCTTTCTTCTCTGCACTCCTCTTCCTTTTTGCTTTCACTGACTGAATCTCCCCCTTTTTGGTTGCATTGGTTGTAAGGGTTTGATTGTCAGAAAGCTTGTTGCTCACACAACTTCCTCTATCAAGGGTTGTATTTGAGGGAAGCCTCTCATCAAGGTTTTGATCACTATATCAGTGATTATGGTGTGATGAGAGGTAAGGAGTGTTGAAAGATAGCAGCTATTTGCTCAGGGGGGTTCTGTTCCTGAGAATAGTGCCAGAAGCAGAGGCAGGTGGCTGAAAATTTGGGAGTGGCTCTATGTTTAGGAGACCTTCAGATGAAGGTGCCATCTGTGGGGTTTGAGAGGCAGATGGTCTTTGATCCTCAGAAGTTTTTGCAAGCAGCTCTTTGAGTCTGCTCACCTCCTCTTCCAGGATGGTGTTTTGGGCTAAAACATCATAAAAGAAGCCCAGTCATCATCAGTGGGTACTGAATCACCTGACCTCCTGATAGAATCAGGATGAACATGCACTGAGTGTAGATCAGTTGTAGCATGTGCCCCTTTGTCTTGGAACTGGGGACTTCCTGCCTCAGGACTATGTCCTTCATCAGCAGTTGCCTCTGGTAAGGTCTTAGTAATGGTACCAACTACATCCTGATCATATGCTGAAACAGGATAAGTGGCAGCCTCACCAAAAGTTCCAATCCCCTTTTCTACACTAGGAAATGGAACATTGTAACCCCTATGCTGTGGGTTATCAGATGCACTTTGATCCTCCCCCTCAATGGTGGAGGTATGCCCAGTTGTAATTGGTATCTGGGGAGGGGGTGAGGAGTGCAACTGACTCAGCACTTGTGCAACAATTAATGTAGGACTTTGGGGGCGGTTGCATGTGGTGATTGGGTAGAAGCGGATTGCACCCGGGTGAATGGTGCGCTTCAATGGTAACCCTCTCAAGTGAGATAGGTTCCAGCAGTGTGGGTTCCCCAATATTGGTTGCAACAGGATCCTTTTGAGAGGATACCTGTGCGGCTATGGTTGGTTGAGTCTTTGACACAACTGGGGGGTTAATACCAGTATGTGTTTCCTTGCGTTTGTGGTACAGGGGTATCCTCAGGGGACTCATCTCCCTGAGTAGCCGTTTTTGGCTTTTTGGATTTTGGCTTGGAGGGGACTCTGGTTCTGGAAGTGGTGGCTGTGGGTTCCAACTGCGTGGGTTTTCGCAGTTTGGCAGCCTGTTTCAATGTGTGGTCAGAGTTGTGCCTGGAGTATACTTCAGGCAATACAGCCATTGCAGGGACTCCAAGGCCAACAAGTCCCTCAGCTTTCAGCTGATTCTCTATTATGGCATAATGAACCGAGGATATAATATCCAGCGGTTAGAAATAGATTTTGAGGCCATATCCTTAAGTTCAAGAAAAATGATTTCAGAAAAGTTTAAGTCTTGTTGCTCAAGGATAGAGAATAGTACCTGCTACCACTGGTAGACATTTGATCCCAAGAGGATGTCTTAGGAGCTAAACAAACATTTACCATGTGAAAGATAAGACGTTCTGCATCATGGAAATATTTCTTCAGAATGGTAGAGGCACTAAGGTTTCCCTGATATCCATGGTGGGCAAAGGATAAATCATTGTGCCCTTTGGATACCCAGCAGGAAAAGTGGCATCATCCAAGTTTAGGGTTTTGTCGAATGATATCCCTGTGATGACCACTTGATGGTTGTTGACGAACGACTGGAGAGACTATGTGTTGTTCTCCCCAGTGGTAATGTACGTTCGTCTAAACTGGTGAAGGGATTCGGCATGAATGGTGGGATTTAGAAGAAATGCCGTTTTGTAGGGTGACTGGACCATAAGATCAATGGCGTTATCGAACTTTGTCCAGAAAGGCGATTTGGTGAGGTAGGCTACACAGTTATGTCGTGGTTTGAGCTGCATGGTCGCCATTAATGAGAGAGAAGTTTTGGAGGTTGAACGTTAGGTTTAGGAAGGATGAAGCTTTGAAGGATCAGATATGAGGTATTTATAGGGACGGGTATAAAACGACTGAAGGGTTTGGTGTTAATCATCAGTATTTTAAACAGCTGATGACGTGGTATTACCCTTTCAGAAGTTGAAACAACTGAAGTCTTGGTGTTAGGCATCAGTAGTTATAAAACTAACTGAAAACCATGGTTTTGACTTCAGATGTTTGAAAAACTACTTGTTTTAGTCATCAGTAGTTGTGAAACTACTGAAAACCTTGGTTTTGTCTTCAGGTATTGTAAACAGCTGATAACTTGGTTTTAGTCATCAGTAGTTATGAAACTACTGAAGACATGTTTTTGTCATCATTGTTGTAAACACTGATGACTTGGTTTTAGTCATCAGTAGTTATGAAACTACTGAAGACATGTTTTTGTCATTGTTTTAGGATGAAACAGCAGTTGTAGAAACAACTGAAGAAAAGTTCTCATCAGTAGTTTTCGTCAATTCATAGCCTTTCAGCTGTTTCATACTGTCCTCAACACTTACTCATCAGACGTTTTGCTGTTTTCAGTTGTTTTATAGGACATCAGTACTTATCTGATTTTACTGACTTCAGTAGTTTATCTACATCAGTAGTTGTAACTTTATCAGTTGTTTGACCAGAATCAGTACTTATATGTGATATGCTTACTAATGATCATCAGTACTTATTTACTGAGATCATCAGTAGTTATCACTTATTCTAGCTGCAGCATACCAAGCCTTAACACAAGGTTTTGGAAAGTTGAACTATCCAAAGGCTTAGTAAAAATGTCTGCAAGCTCATCAGCACTAGGCACAAACTTAGGATCAATCAGACCTTTTTCAAAACAATCCCGAATAAAATGATGTCTGATCTCTATATGTTTGGTCCTAGAGTGCTGGACTGGATTTTTGACAATGCACAGAGCTGAAGCACTATCCATTAATAATGGAGTCTTAGTCTCTGTAATGCCATAATCCAAAAGTTGGTTCTGAAGCCAGAGTACCTGAGAAGTACAACATGCAGCTGCAATGTACTCTGCTTCAGCAGTGGATGTAGCAACAGATGGTTGTTTCTTACTCTTCCAAGAAATCAAACAGTTGCCTAGAAATTGACATCCACCAGAAGTTGACTTTCTAGTTAACTTGCACCCTGCATAGTCACTATCTGAAAAAGCAACTAATTTGTAAGAGTGTCCAGTGGAATACCATAATCCTAGAGATTGTGTACCTTGCAAATATCTAAAGATCCTCTTGATTGCAATCAAATGAGACTCTTTAGGAGCAGCCTGAAATCTAGCACAGACATAAGTAGCAAACATGATATCTGGTCTAGAAGCTGTTAAGTACATCAGGACCCAATCATACATCTGTAAAGTGTTTCATCAACAGCTTTACCTTTCTGATCCGCATCCAGTTGTGTGGTGTTGCACATGGGAGTAGAACAGGGCTTACTATTTTGTAAATCAAACTTATTCAAAAGATCTTTTGTATATTTGGACTGATGAGTAAAGGTGCCATCAGCCTTTTGTTTGATTTGCAAGCCTAGAAAGAACTGTAATTCTCCCATTGCACTCATTTCAAACCTTTTTTTCATTAATTTGGTAAAATCATCACACAACTGGATCATAAGATGCAAAATGATATCATCAACATAAATTTGAACAAGTAGCTTATGCTGATCCACCTTCTTAATAAAAAAATTTTATCTATGGAGCCTCTAGTGAAATTATTCTTGAGAAGAAAAGTGGAGAGTGTCTCATACCAGGCTCTAGGAGCTTGTTTCAACCCATAAAGAGCCTTATCAAGTTTATACACCCATTCAGGATGTTTATTATCCTCAAAACCTGGTGGTTGACACACATAAACTTCTTCTTTTATTTTGCCATATAAAAAGCACTTTTGACATCCATTTGAAAAACTTTGAGATGTGGAATGCAGCATAGGCTAAGAACAATCTAATTGCCTCTAGTCTGGCTACAGGGGCAAAGGTTTCATCATAATCAATACCTTCTTCTTGTGAGAACCCCTGTACAACCAGTCTAGCCTTGTTCTTAACAACAAGCCCATTTTCATCAGTTTTATTCCTAAACACCCATTTAGTGCCTATTGCACACTTACCTGGGGGTAGAGGAACCAGTTCCCACACTTGCTGTTTCTTGAACTGAAGTAGCTCAAGCTGCATGGCTTCAACCCATCCATTGTCTCTTAAAGCATATGATAGTTCTTTGGCTCTAGCTGACTGATGAAGAGAGCATAGAAGCAGAAGTTAGACATTTGACTTCTTGTTGAAACTCCAGCATTGATATCACCAATGATTTGAGACATTGGGTGATTCTTCAGCTCTTGATAACAATGATATCTGTGCAAGTGTTTGTAGAACCTTCAGCAGCAGCAGATGTTGATACAGACTCTTGAAACCAAGAATTTGATGGTAACTCAAAAGATGTAGAGGAATCAGAATCTCATCAGCATTTGTTGTGGATGGAACTGCTGAAGCTACAGGAACATCAAGTTTAGCAGACTCAGGCAGTTGGTCACTAAACTTGAATAGGTGAGTATTGATATTATCATCATCATCATCAATACCACCAGGTGGAAGACATGCTGCAGAAGATGATTTATCCACATGGTCTGCAACAACTGGAGGTTGAGAAGGAACATATTGCAGTATGTCCAAATCAAACAACTCCACAGGGTTTTGTGGAATCTTGTCCATTGGAGATTCATTAAACTTCACATGCAAAGTCTCTTCAACTATCTTTGTTCTGCAGTTGAAGACTCTGTATGCTTTGCAAGTAGATGAATAACCAACAAAATACCCTGCATCCACCTTAGGATCAAATTTTGGAGTTGATCCTTTGTGTTGAGAATAAAAAGGGACACCCAAATGCTTTGAAAAATGAAATTAGAGGAGCCAAGTGATGTAGAACTTCATATGGAGTCTTCATCAACCTCTGATTTACTAAGGCTCTATTCTGCACATAGCAAGCTGTGTTAACAGCTTCAGCCCAAAAGGTCAGTGGCAAACCAGAGTCAGCCAACATAGACCTTGCAGCTTCAATTAGGGTCCTGTTCTTTCTCTCCACGACTCCATTTTGTTCTGGAGTCCTTGGGATGCTAAACTGCCTTTTGATTCCCTTTGAAAGATAAAATTCATCAAGTGTATGGTTTCTGAATTCAGTTCCATTATCACTCCTTATACACTTGACTGAAAGGGAATACTGCTTCTCAACATACAACACAAAGTTGATAATCTTCTGAGCAACCTCATCCTTTGAATACAGAAGAAAAATCCATACAAATCTGGAGTAATCATCCACAATTACCAGACAGTATTTCTTCTTTGCCATGCTCATCACTCTCACAGGACCAAATAGATCCATATGCAGTAATTGCAAGCAGGCAGTGGACTTAGGCTCTTCAATAGGAGGGAATGAGACTTTGTGATGTTTTCCTTTTAAACAAGCAGTGCAGGTTTCATCACAGTGGAACTCCTTTATTGGTAAACCTCTCACTAAACTATTGTGGATCAGCTGATTCATGTTTTGAAATTAACATGACCCAGCCTTCTGTGCCCAGTTTAGATTCCTGAGGAGAGGCTTTGGAAAATAGGCAAGGATGGCCTCTGATATTTATTTTCTTGGAAAGATCTAAGGCATACACTCTTCCTGTCCTGTTGGCCCTCAGGAGAGTGTGATCATCCAACACCTTATCAATCAAATTCAGAACTTTGGATGACAGAATCCGGCTATTCTGACTGGTGAAAAAAGCAACATGGCCTTTATCACACATTTGACTGACACTCAAGAGATTGTACATGAGATTTTCCACATGGTTAACATCATCAAACTTTATTTTTCCATTGGAGACAAAGCCTTTTCCAATGATGTAACCCCTAGCATCATTGCCAAAAGAAACAAACCCCTTCTTTCTTTGAGAGTAGTCATGAAGAAGAGAGCTGTTCCCAGTCATATGCATAGATCCCCCACTGTCTACATACCAGATGCTACTTTGGCATGTTGAAGAACCCTACAATCATAACAATTAGTTAGTTTTTGAGACCCAAACCTTTTTGGTTTTGGGTCTATTCACATCAACAGATGGTAAACTAACAGACTTGCTATGAATAACAGCCTGAGGGGATGGAGATGGTGAAGAAGAAGATTCCTTTGGCATGGATTTTCTTCTCTGTGGTTCAACACAGGAGCATCTAATTGGTTGACTCTCCCAATAGATGTTGAACCATCAAACAGTTGTGTCTGATTTTGTGATAAAGCCTTCAGCTCATCAGACACATTAGTGTTGAGTTAGATGGGTTCCTGTGTTGTACCATCTCTCTTTGAGCAACCTCAGCTGTTGCCTGTTTAACCCCTTTCTTTGTGGATTTCTTTTTGGATTTTGGGGTTACAGGTTTTGATGTTGCTGGTACAAATTTGATTTCAAACTCAGTTTTCATTTTATCCATTTTCTCTTTAATGTTTTCATTATGTTTGAGTTTGGAGCCCTTTTTATACCAGCAATCATCAGTAGATGATTGAATAAGCCACATATTTCACATGGCTTTTTCTTCATCTTAAGTTGACCATCTGCTGAAGAAGATGAAACTACTGAAGACTTGTTCTTCAGCAATTTGCTATCAGTACTAGCAGTTTTCTTCCCTTTAGTACCTGCTTTCTTGATATCTTCTTCAGTAGTTTTCCCACCCTTACTACTTGCAGTTTTCTTCTCTTTAGTACATGCAATAGTTTGGGTTTGTCTTCCAGGTGTTATGACATTCACTTTAGTACTTTCAGTACTTTGTGAAATACCACCTGGAGTGATCAACTTTTTGATCATGTGAGTGTCAGCATTTGAACCATCAACATTAGCTGATAGGTTCTGAGAGGACTTAATGCTGACTTCAACCTCTGATGGTGTTGTATCAGATAGTAGATCACATGATGAAAAGGATTGATTATTGCTTTCTCCATCAGATTCTACCTCTGCTCTGGGAGTAAATCTATAGAGAGCAGTGATTATAATAACCAATGCCAAACTTCACATTGGAAGCAGATTGCTTACTAAGAAGCATTTCAAAACCCTTGCAAGAATTTACCCACGATCATCACACTACTTGGGTAGTTGCAAGTGTTTCTTTGAGGTCTTTGTACTTCTCTAGAAGTACCTCTTCCCTAGCCTTATCATTTGTGATTTGGCATTTAAGTTTGTAAATCTCATCATTCTTATCATTAAGCACAGACTCAAATTCAGCTTTTCTTTTGGAAATTGTTTGTTCTAGCTCAATGTTCTTGTTAATTAAAGCTACATTTGCTTCTCTAATAGATGCAAATGCAGCTATGCATGTTTCAGAACATAACTTGGCTTTTGCCTCAGAGGATACCTGTGATACCTATGGTGTAGATGCATTAGAGGATGAAGTATCAGCAGACTCCAAAGCCATAAGAGCTAGATTTCCAAAAGGACTGTCACCACCATGTTGACCAGCACCAGAGAACAGTGTTCATGACCAGACAAATCATCTGGTAAACGCTCCAGTCAACAACTCCTGGGTGAAAAGCTGTGTTGTTGAGGTTGAGTTTGTTGATGAGATTGGGAAGGTTGAGGTTCAGGTAATGCATTTGGTTGTTGTGCAATTGGAGCTTGAACCGGATTTGACTGAGGCAAGTAATAACAGGGAAAAGATATGACATTGGACCCTGGGGGACAAAGTATGCAGGAGATACAGGGTGTGATTGATGACCAGAACCAGCAGGATGTTGCCCTCTGTTTTGTAGACTAGTGCTAGGAAAAGTCACAAAGGGTGCAAAAGAGTTAGATCCAGTTGATCTACATTCTCTTGCAAAGTGTCCAAGCCTTTGGCATTTGTGACACCTCAACTTACTCTTGTCAAAACCAACTTTG
This sequence comes from Flaveria trinervia, assembly GCA_025506515.1. Classification (NCBI taxonomy): domain Eukaryota; kingdom Viridiplantae; phylum Streptophyta; class Magnoliopsida; order Asterales; family Asteraceae; genus Flaveria; species Flaveria trinervia. The sequence goes on from JACCIX010000808.1 coordinate 106,366, forward strand.
GTTTTGCCAGAGAGTCAGGAAATTTCCTGCCAGTTCTCTTGTAGAACTTCTGAGATCTGATATTAACTAAGGCCATTTGGCTTAGAATATCCATCTCTTCTAAATCATCATCAGCAATTCCCTTCAGATCATCCATGATGAAGCATAGATTGTCACTATTACTGCCAGGACCCAACAAATGCATGATCATGCATGATGAATTGGTTGAAGAGAAATCAATATGCTCATCATAATTGCTTTCAGATGCAGCATATTCTGACTCATGACCAACCAAGGTAGTGTTCCCTGGTACAAGTCATCAGTGAGCTTTCCTGATGATGACAGTTTCCTTTTCTGCTCTATCTCTCTTTCAAATGTAAGCAATTTCCCATGAAGTTGGTGAGAGATAGGCTATCCAGATTTGCACTAGAGCGTAGGACAATAGTGTATGTGTCCCATCTCTCAGGCAGTGATCTGAGGAATCCGTTATTCATCTGGCTGTTGGTGTATTCCTGTTTCACCATTTTCAGCTCAGAGATCAAACAGGAAAAACGCTCAAACTGCTGAGTCAGTGTCTCACCCTTTCTATGAGAGAATGTCTCATATTGTTGGGCGAGGATTTCTCTGTTGTTTGCTAAGACCTCATCAGTTCCATCGAATTGTTCCTTCAGTGCATTCCAGAGGTTATGAGCAGTTTCATGATGCATAAGCCCTAAATTTCATTCGGCAGTGCCATGGCCAGAATTCCATGGGCTTTAGCATTAATCTCAAACAGTTTCCGATCTTCATCTGAGTATTGTTCCTTCTTCTTCTTCGAACCATTTGATTGGTTTCTGGATTGTTCACCATAGGCTTATGTGGTTATGTACTACAGATGTCCAACAACCTGAACTGTTAACAGACAGGTGATGAAGCATCCTTCGTTGCCATATGTTATACTCAGTCCTAACCAGCATCGGAGGCTTGGTAAGAACCAGTATTGTGAGGGTCATTAGAAGGAGTAGTCATCTCAGATTCAACCAAATTCAATTAAGCTATAACAGATTTAGAACAAAACACAACAAACCAAATTGAACCAAGAGAGATCTCAAAATGAATAAACGAAAGCGACAGAAATTCAATAATCTATAACCAGTTTTTGCAAATAAGCTAATTCAATCAAACATAGACATCAAATAGCAGTTTCAATGATCAACTGTTAGATCAATCAATGATTAATCTGCTCTGATACCATTTGTTAGGATCAGTGATCTACGTTTGATTGATTTGAGAGCATAGCAGTGGAGAACAAACAATGAATTAGCAAATTCACAAGAACACAAAAGATATTCGAAGTAAGAACAAACGTTATAGACAAGAGAATTTGCAAATATATTTCATTCAATATTCGCTTTCGTGGTAACAGAATGTCACCATACAATTAGGTCAACATCTCTTTATAGAAGATGTGACGTCTGCTGATGTCACTTTATAGTGACATCTAACAGAATTTATTCAAACTACTGATAGTTAACACAACTACTGAAGATGTCAAACAGCTGACATCTTCTTACAAAAATGCTAAGTGTTAACTATTACTACAACTACTGAAAAGAACTACTGAAACTACAACGACTGAAGAACATGCTCTTCAGTCGTTTTACAAATACTAAACAAAAGAAAACTACTGAAAGGAAACCATCACACAACTGAAGAATGCTTCTTCAGCTATTGTAACAAACTCTGAAGGCTTCAGTACTTGTACTTGAACTTCAGCTGTTGTCATCAGCTGATGTCTTCAGCTGTTGTCATCAGCTGATGTCTTCAGCTGTTGTCTTCAACTGATGTCTTCAGCTATTGTCTTCAGCTGTTGTTCTTCAGTATTTAGATTTTCAGCTGTGATCTCAGACTTTGATCTTCAGCTGTTGTTCTTCAGTACTTTAGATCTTCAGCTGTTGATCTTCAGACTTTGATCTTCAGCTGTTGTTCTTCAGTACTTTAGATTTTCAGCTGTTGACGTCTTCAGTACTTGTACTTCAGCTGTTGCTCTTCAGACTTTATGAAACAGCTGATCAAGTCTTCAGCAGTTGTTGTGATGTCTGTGGGACTTAGAGGTTTTTTTGATCCGCTCATTGGTTCTTTTGGTCCAACAACTATAATATATTTTAACAATAAATGATTAATAATATTTTTATAAACTTTTTATTCTTTAACAAGTATTAAAGTAAGAGTTATAAGTTTAAATATTAAAATTTAACTTAATAATTTCTGAAATATTTTATTTAACAAAATAATTTTTTTTTAGATTTATTAATATATAATAATTTTTCTGAATAAAAATGCAAGAAATCATTAACAAAAAAATATTGGTAGAGGCCCCGGTTCGAACCTGGGACCTCCGCCCATGGAAGCATTGTTGTAACCGCTGGGCTAAAGCCCAGAACTTGTTTTACTTTACAAGTTAATTAATAAGAATCATACTTCAGATGATCCCCCAAATTAACGTGAACCCTAACTTAATTTGATCCAAATTGAACACGAATTCGTAGTCGTTAACAGGATCCAACGTATGGCTTTTAATCCCTAAGTGAAATCGAGTATAAATGTGTTTAATTTACCCGAATTGAAGCGAAACTAACGTGCACGAAAGAAGAACAAGTCGTGACTGCGTGGATATGTTTCAAGTGCAAACATTGATGATAACGCAATTAACCTTGAGGTTAGCTTTGTGTGGTGTTCTTGATGCAAAGCCCCTTGTCAATTTCGAATCGAGTGTGGTGTAGGTTGTGATTGAAGATGATGATAGAATTTGGGGTTTGTGTTTGTTTGAGGTGTAACAGAGAGCGGTGGACGCTTAAGATTAGTTAGAGGATGGTTTATGTTTGTTTTAATTAGATTATTAATGAGGTTTAATGCTCGAACGGCTAAGAAGTTGAAGATGTTTCGGTTAAGCGTTCGATTAACATAGTAACCGGTGATTAAAAGCGTTTAATTGGTGCATTCATGTTTGAAGTGGGTTCTAGAAAGTTGGGGAACGGTTTTTTGGGTTAAAATCGATTTATTTAAGGGTTTTTAGGGTCGCCGGAGCCGCGCCGGGGCTTGCCGCAGGCGACCGAAAAACGGTGTAGGGAGGGAGGTTTGGGTTTTTTTAGACATAATTACACATATGGTCCCTCGAGTTTTGATAATTTATTATTCTATGCTAGAACTTTTATTTTAAGTTTCATAAATTACAATTTAACCCTTGACTTTATAAAAACCCATTTGAATAATAAACCAAATCATTATTTGTTAATCTTTATAACATTTATAATCTTGTAAGCTTTATTACTTGTAAGCTTTATTTATTTGATTACTTATCTTCAATAATTAGAATTTATAATAAATATTAATATTTTATTCATCTTATAACTTTATAAATTTTTAATAAGTCTTCTCCATTTAATTATTTTTTGTAAAATGATTTATAAACTTTATAACTTTACAAAATAATTGTTTATAACTCCATAATTTTTATAAGTTGTTTTAAATAATTAATAAATAAATAACCCACTATGTAAGTTGCATTTAATCTATAAACTATTAAATAATTTTATCATTGAAACTCAAATTGAGTTCGGGTTTCGGATTTTAACTCGAAAAATAGCGGATGTTATAGTCTCCCCTACTATAAGAAATTTCATCCCGAAATTTAATCACATGGGGACTAATTTCAAGGACTGAGGAGACTTGGATTCGATTTCACGTTTGCACGTGAACTCTTGGAAGCGTTTAAATTCACAAGTTTAACTATGATGCTTTGTTATGTTTAAGTTTGTTAAGTTTTTATAATTTATGATTTCATGTATTTCTTGACAAAGGGTACAATATTAAATTAGGATTTAAATTGATAGACTTTTACATTTCAGACAGTTCAAGATGATTAGGAAGGTTTGTCATGAGTGAACACCAACATTAGATCGATACGAAACTTGGCTTAACGAACATGAGGAATAAGTTCAAAATGCTTTTGGATGGGATATAACTTTCATAAGACCTTCCCAAGCACATAAATTTAACAAGGTTCTTAGATGATCAATTCATGTTTACTATTCATTGTGGTTTTCAAAGTTTCATTAGTTTAACGTTGATACGAGAATCTCTTTTTTTAGATTAAAGATCAATTTAGAAAGAGAGCATCATTGTAATAGGTTTTTATGATAAGCGTGGTTTTGAGGGAAAGACGCTTAGAAAGATTTTTAAGGGTCATTAAGAAAAACGGGATAATGATTTTAAGATTTAGGAGAACAAAATCAATGGTGAAACAATTCAAATAAAAAGATGTTTCAAGTGTAACGTTTGGTTTACAAACCAAAACATTATGTTGACTTATTAAAGTATTAAGTCATTACAACTTTAATGAAGACATGCGTACCTATAAGTCGACACTCACCCCATGTCACACCCTCAAAATCCACTTGCGGAGTTTTACCGCGAGGCGTGTGAACAAACCAGGATCACAGTCAATAGTTACTCAGAACGACTCTATATGCCATAATTTAAATAAAATCAACCAAAGTACAAACTTTAAACTGTGCGGAAGCGTTTTGAAAACAACCCAAAGAAATAAAAGTATATCTATGGCAAAAAATGTGCCAACCCAAAAGAGTAACAATAATCATTAAAATACTAAAAATGTCTTGGAAACCGAGTCTTAGAATGCAAGTGAACCATGCAGTGCTCCTATGGCAAGCAAGCTAATGACCTAAGAATAGCATACTAAAATGTCAACACAATGGCTGGTGAGTTCAAGAGATATTCAAACATAAACAGTGTAATAATAGAGATATAAAAGTAGTGCATTGTAACAGATAGCTAGTCCATTAACAATAAATATTATTTCATAGTGATTTTGCTATTGAAGCTCACTGTGTTGCGTTGTTGCTTCCTGTCACGACTTAACAGGTCGTGACAATGTTTATTAGGACAAATTGCACCCGGTTGACCTCGAGTCACACAGGTGGGGCTCGTCAGACCCAGTAGTACTACCCAAATTTCCCCGCTATTCAATATTAACAATTCGAAAGTGTGAGGACTTTTCCATGATATCACACTATATAATATTACACAACTTGAATATATAAAGCGTTGTGATTTACCAGTATGCTATCTCCCCCAAAAGAGATTAAATAAAGAGTGGGGCATGAACTCACCTGATATGCGTATAGATACTTAGGGTTTGACTTGTCAAACAGAATAGACCGAAAACCTTCAGAGGTTACCTAGATCATGTAAGTACATGAGTACGTGTAATCAAAGAACATGTGAAACCTTAAGTACACTACAACCAAGGACTCAAGATTTCAAACAAAATAGACAGGTTTGACCTAGTTGACCCGTTTGACCCGTTGGTGACTTCATGTGTTGTAAAACCATTCCAGCAATTCAAACACATATATCATACATGGTTAACATTCAAATGGATCATATGTATGCTATACTATCCAGGTGTATCACTCAGATCATCATACAACCAAGTATCATACAAGTCATGCGAATCTAGAACATTAACATGTCTACTAGTCAAACATAACATAACTACATGCCACACAAAGATCAAATCACGCACCACATGCCATGTGAAGCCACTCACGACTTCACATCCTAAACCCTGCCAATCCTACTAAGTAGGGGCCTCAGATTCGCACGCATGCATGATGATCACAATCATATTCATTACATCCAGCATACCCCACAATAATCAATTTCCAGTCCCAAACATGATGTCCTACTACTAATCAACATCCAAATCATACATGATCATAAATTTCCAAATATCATTCATGATTACCCCAGCATCACATACAACCAAGTTACCATGTTCTACCACATTAGAATTCATCCATGATCATACTAGCATGCTCCTAACATCCCAAACATGTTCAAACTATCATTTTTCAGACTTTATGCAATTAAAGTTTTCCTTTTTAGAAAGTACATCCCAACATCTCTCAACCACCCAATGTATTCATGAATTCATCATAATTATACCATCTCAAGCTCATAACAATATCTAGACATGATCAACAATACCTAATCACCATAATCTCACAATCTTCATGAACAAAAGTTTCTACTTTTGGCAAGCTATGAACAACAACATCCATTCAAATATTTCTAGCATTCATAACAACAATCTAGCATCTAATCATCATCATGAACACATTAATAACATCAATCCATCACTAGATCATCATGTCATGAAAATAAAGTTACTATTCTTAGTAACCTATGAACACCAACTTCAATTCATCAATTTCTTGCAAAATCAATGTAACCTAGCATTCATACAACCTATTAATCATCAAACATTCATCAAACAATCACCATTCATCCATAATCCTACCAATTTTTGAATTAGGGTTTGCTTATAACCAAAGTTCATGATCAATCCACTAAAAACAAACAATTCATACATAATCAACGTTAAACAACATGTAATCAATCCAACTAACATACTAACACCAACAACTAACATCAATTTCGATTCCATGAAGACCTAAAGTTGCATTAGGGTTCGGACCTCAACAAAAACCCACAAAAACATAAAAATCTAACCTTTACGTGTTATAGCTTGTAATTAATGATTCCAACAGGTTGTATGCCTTGAAATCGATCCAAGTTCGAGTTCTCTTGCTTGTTCTTGGCTGATTTCGCAAATGAGAGGGGTGTGTGTTGGTGTTTGCGGCCGATGGGGGGGTGGGGATTAGGGTTAGTGTGTTTTGTTTAATTTTAATTTACATATTTTCCCTTTTAACCCTTGTAATTTGTATTTTATAAAGACTAGGCTTTAAACTCTTTGTAAAGTGTTTTAAACTTAATAATACAAAGATATAAACTAATGAAAATCATTATATATCTTATCTTTATAAAAACACAAGACATACGGATAAATAGGCACGTTTCCGCGTTACGCGATTAATTTTCTAATTAGCATTTTAAAAACATGTAAACACATAAGCATAACATAATAATCACATAATCAATTAGATTCTCATTAATTTAATATTATTCATTATTATTAGGTCACCAACGTTAAACGACAACTAGTGTGTGTTTACGACACGTGTATGCAAGACTTAACGGAACTAATGGAGTTTGGTAACGGAAATTTACCGGATGTCACATTATCCCCATGTTGAAAGAATTTTCGTCCCGAAAATTGCGTTACATGGTGAGAGTGTTCCATCACTGGTCCACTGCATTGGCACACAGAAATAGAAATCGAGTGAGTTTTGGATGAGTTGTCACATCATCCCCATGTTGAAAGAAATTTCGTCCCGAAATTTAAATCAATACCTTCGTCTGTTGGCATCGTCCTTTCGAATAGTTGAGGGTACTTAAGCTTCATTTGATTTTCTCGTTCCCGTGTGAATTCCGGTCCACGTCGCGAATTCCAATGGATTTTAACAATAGGTATCTTGATTTGCTTAAGTGTTTTCACCTCACGGTCCATCACCTCAACTGGTTCTTCAATAAAACGCAATTGTTCATCCACTTGAATTTCTTCTAGTGGTACGACCATTGTTTCATTAATTATACACTTCTTCAGGTTTGACACATGAAATACATCATGGATTCCACTTAGCGAATCAGGTAGGACTAGTCGATAGGCTACTGGACCTATTCTTTCCACTATTTCAAATGGTCCAACATACCTCGGATTTAGTTTCCCTCGTTTGCCAGACCGAACTACGCCTTTCCATGGTGAGACTTTCAACAAAACCTTGTCACCAACCTGAAACTCTAAAGGTTTCCGTCTCTTGTCAGCATAACTCTTTTGTCTGTCTCGCGCTGCAGCCATACGGTTCCGTATCTATACAATCTTCTCAGTTGTCTCATGAATTAACTCGGGACCTGTTAGCTGACTATCACCAATTTCTGTCCAGCAAACTAGTGATCGACATTTTCTCCCATACAACGCCTCGAAAGGTGCTGCCAGTATACTAGTATGATAACTGTTGTTAAAAGAAAACTCCACCAATGGCAGGTGAATTTCCCAGTTATTCCCGAAGTCAATCACACAAGCACGTAGCATATTCTCCAACGTCTGTATGGTACGCTCACTCTGGCCATCCGTCTGTGGATGATATGCAGTACTCATATCTAACCGTGTACCCAAAGATTTCTGCAATGATTGCCAGAAATGTGACGTGAAACAAGCGTCACGATCGGAAATAATTGAGATCGGTACACCGTGTCTTGAAACGATCTCTTTAAGGTACACTCGAGTTAATTTCTCCATCTTGTCGGTTTCCTTAATTGCAAGGAAGTGAGCAGACTTTGTCAATCGATCCACAATAACCCATATCGTGTCACAACCGGTACTAGTCCGGGGTAGCTTAGCAATAAAATCCACGGAGATCTGTTCCCATTCCACATTGGTATCTCAGGTTGTTGTAATAGTCCGGATGGTTTTTGATATTCCACTTTTACTTTCGAGCAGGTCAAACACTTGCTCACATACGTAGCTACATCCGCTTTCATGTTAGGCCACCAATAGTGCGCCTTTAGGTCATGATACATCTTGTCGGATCCAGGATGTATAGAATACTTAGATTTGTTTGCCTCGCTCATAACTAAATTTCTCAGATTCCATAAACAGGCACCCAAAGTCTATCCATGAAATACCGAATTCCATCCTCTTTCACCACTAGCTGTTTATCCATTCCCCTTAACGACTCAGAACCAATATTTTCTGCTTTTAAAGCTTCTATATGTGCCTCGTTAACTTGTTCGGACAGTTGGGTACTGATAGTAAGCTGTAAAGCTCGCACTCGTCGGGGTTTAGCTGTTTCCTTCCTGCTTAGGGCATCGGCAACTACGTTCGCCTTTCCTGGATGGTACTTAATAGCGCAATCATAATCGTTTAGTAGTTCCACCCAACGTTGCTGTCTCATATTCAACTCTTTTTGCTCGAAGATATGTTGAAGACTCTTGTCATCGGTGTAGATAGTGCACTTGGCACCGTACAAGTAATGTCTCCAGATCTTTAAGGCAAAAACCACTGCACCCAATTCTAAGTCATGGGTGGTATAGTTCTTCTCACGAACCTTTAGTTGTCTCAGGCGTAGGCTATCACCTTATCTCGTTGCATCAAGACACAACCCAATCCTTGAATGGATGCATCGCAATACACCACAAAGTCATCCGTTCCCTCTGGTAATGCTAATATCGGGGCAGTACAGAGTTTTTGTTTTAATAATTGGAAAGCTGATTCTTGACTCTCACTCCATTTGTATGTCGTTCCTTTGTGAGTCAAGGTTGTGAGAGGTTGTGCGATCTTAGAAAATCCTTCTATGAATCGTCGGTAATATCCTGCTAATCCCAGAAATTGTCTTATCTTGCTCGGCGTTTTGTGTGTAGTCCAATTCTTTATCGCCTCAATTTTGGCAGGATCAACATGTATCCCTTTCTCATTAACAATATGACCTAGGATTGCACTTCTCTTATCCAAAAGTCACACTTTGAGAATTTAGCATACAGATGCTCATTTTTCAACAGTTCAAAGATCATTCGTAAGTGCTCTTCATGCTCCTCCTTGGTCCTAGAATATATCAGTATATCATCGATGAACACAATGACAAACTGATCAAGATAGGGTTTGCACACGCGGTTCATGAGGTCCATGAACACAACAGGTGCATTAGTCAACCCAAAAGGCATGACCAAGAACTCATAATGACCATAATGAGTACGAAACGCGGTCTTGGGAATGTCTTCTTCTCGAACTCTAAGTTGATGATAACCAGATCTCAAGTCAATCTTCGAATAATAGCTTGATCCTTGAAGTTGATCGAACAAGTCGTCGATACGAGGTAAAGGGTATCGGTTCTTGACTGTTACTTTGGTTAACTCTCTATCATCGATGCACATCCGGAATGTGCCATCCTTCTTCTTAACAAAGAGAACAAGAGCTCCCCAAGGTGATGTACTTGGTCGAATAAAGCCCTTATCTAAAAGCTCCTGAGTTGTGACGACAACTCCTGTAGTTCGTTCGGTGCTAATCGATAAGGTGCCCTAGCAATCGGAGCTGCGCCGGGAGTCAACTCAATCTGGAATTCCACTTGGCGGTGAGGTGGTAATCCAGGAAGATCCTCTGGAAACACCTCCGGAAAATCGCGTACTATGGGAATATCCTCCATTCTCCTTTCTTTTGCCTGCTTATCGGTTACAAGTGCTAGGATAGCCACACGACCCTTTCGTAACAACTTTTGAGCTTTCATGAATGAGATGATGCCTATCACAGCACCACTCCTATCACCTCTGACGGTAAGGATTTTATCATCAACAGGGATTCGTATGATCTTCTCATGACATATGACTTCCGCTTGCTTGCTAGAGAGCGAATCCATGCCTATCACAACATCAAAACTCCCCAGCATAATAGGCATGAGATCTATAGTGAAAGTATGTCCAGCAAGTTCTATCTTACAGTCTTTAAGGATATGATTTACATGGATTTGTTTACCGTCAGCTAATTCCACAGTGTATTTAGATTCTAAAGCAGAGGGTATATCACTTAAAAGACTACAGAACTTTAAGGACACAAAACTCCTATCGGCTCCAGTATCAAATAGTACCGTAGCAAAACAACCATTAACAGAGAATCTACCAGTAACAGTTGTTGGATCATTTAGAGCCTCACCTGAGCCAATGACGAAGGCTCTCCCCTTGGCTCCATCTTTATTGCCGCCATTACCAGTATCATTTCCACCGTTGTTGTTATTACCGTTGTTGTTGTTGTTACCGTGATTGTTGGTGTTGTTGTTGTTGCCATTACCGTTCCTCCTTAGTTGTGGGCAGTTTCGCCTGTAATGCCCTTCTTTCCCGCATTCGAAACAACCCTTGGGAGTTTCATGAGGTTGTTGTGGCCTCCTTACCAGTTCACCACGACAATCCTTTGCAGCGTGTCCAATTTTTCCACAACGTTGACACTTGAAGCTATCACACCTTCCCACATGATGGTAATTACACCGAGTGCACTTCGGATGCCTACCACGGCTTGGTCAGTTAGCCTGTGAGCTAGCTGGATGGCTTGCTGAATTGTGGCTGGATTGGAAGCAGTTACCATACTTTGGATTTCGGGTACCAATCCCCGTATGTAATGCTCTACCCTTTTATGCACCTCATTCACCATTCCCGGGCACAAAGTTGCTAATTCATGGGTTTTGGTGGTGTAAGCCTCGATTTCCGAGCCCTGCATCTTCAATTGCCAGAACTCCATTCTAACTTCTGCACTTCGTTTGAGGACAGTACTCCTCAGTCATCATTGCTTTGAACTCATCCCATGGAAGTCCATTCGTCATCGCTTGTCCAAGCATCTGGACTTGCGCGTTCCACCAAGACAGAGCAGCACCCTCTAAAGTCCCGGTGGCATACTTTACTTGATCCGCAGTGGACAATTGCATTTAGAGAAGACAGACTCAGTCTTCTCGAACCATCGCACAAGCCCTACAGCACCCTCTGTACCGCTGTAGGTGTGTGGCTTACAGTCCATAAAGGACTTGTAGGTACACACTGGTGGTCCTGTTTTAACACAACACACATTAATCAGACATCCCATACAGTTATGAAGGATATCAGATTATCTTTCTATCATTGTTTACCTGCTGGCTGACCCACGTGGGCAGCAGCCACTGCCGCATGAACATGCTCATTAATTAGAGCAGTTAATTCTGCGGGGGTCATGTTAATAGCACCACCGCCCTGTTCTCCGGTGCCACGTCCACGTCCGCATCCACGACCACGTCCACATCCACGTCCACATCCACGTCCACGGGCGTCCATCCTTTCCACTTTACATTCACAAATACAGTAATGAGTAACATCAAACACATTATCTCATTGAAGCACAGTAAACATGAAATGAACAGAAATAATGAATCATCACAACCACAACATTCATAACAAAAATAATAACTAGAGTAAATAAATTCTAAATAAGTCACAATGTATTTATCAATGTCAAAATTTACGTTTGTCGTTCGTGTGGGGAAACAACCCTTCCCACATAGGTTTAAAAAAACACTACGTAGTCTAAGTCATATAAAGAAGTCAATCGACAACATCTGACCCATCACTGTCATCCTCCATCTCCTCCAGTTCCTCCTCTTCGGGTCCCTCCTCGGGATCCTCATCCTCAGGAACTGTTGCAGGAGCAGGAGCTATAGCAATCTGAAGTGCCGCTAGTTGAGCTTCTAAAATGGCAATCCTATTATCAGCTACGGCGTCCCGCTATTCACGAGCAGTCACGCGCCTTGGAGTGCCATGAGACCATCTTGCATATGGTGACACCCGTTTAGGGTCTTCCCGTGTTGTTCCTCGAGTTCGTCCAATTGATGTCTTAGTTTGTACACCTCTTGCTGCAGTGTACAGACATCACCCGTGAGCCGCCTTACTCGATGCTGCTCGGTGTCCAGTGCAGCCACTAGTGCAGCAATCAGTTGCTCGTTGGATTGCACCGTCAGTGGGAGTGAAGGCATTGGTTGGTCGGCATTGTTCCTAGTTCTGGGCCTCGGTACAAATACGCGCTCCCTAAACATGATATGATCAACAAATCTAGGATAGAAACGCCAGTCTCGCGGAGGGTCACGCTTCATCAATGCAAAGGGTTGATCCCAGTCAATCTCCTCTTGAGGATAAGCCAGTCGGGGCCAATCGAATCTATCATCAGGTACAGGTGCGGGAGTTGGGGATTCAGATCGTGAAGGTGATTTAGGTCGTTTTCCCGGAGCTCTCGATGACGATGCCATGCTGCAGAGAGTGTGACGTGTATGCCAATGAGTATACAATAGATGAGAATAAGGCACATGTAACTAATTAACTGTGTGCGGTTATAGCCTAGTGTGTATGCAACCTAGTTCCCTATAACCAATGGCTCTTATACCAATCTGTCACACCCTCAAAATCCACTTGCAGAGTTTTACCGCGAGGCGTGTGAAAAAACCAGGATCACAGTCAATAGTTACTCAGAACAACTCTATATGCCATAATTTAAATAAAATCAACCAAAGTACAAACTTTAAACTGTGCGGAAGCGTTTTGAAAACAACCCAAAGAAATAAAAGTATATCTATGGCAAAACATGTGCCAACTCAAAAGAGTAACAATAATCATTAAAATACTAAAAATGTCTTGGAAACCGAGTCTTAGAATGCAAGTGAACCATGCAGTGCTCCTATGGCAAGCAAGCTAATGACCTGAGAATAGCATACTAAAATGTCAACACAATAGCTGGTGAGTTCAAGAGATATCAAACATAAACAGTTTAATAATAGAGATATAAAAGTAGTGCATTGTAACAGATAGCTAGTCCATTAACAGTAAATATTATTTCATAGTGATTTCGCAATTGAAGCTGACGTGTTTCGTTGTTGCCTCCTGTCACGACTTAACAGGTCGTGACAATGTTATTAGGACAAATTGCACCCGGTTGACCTCGAGTCACACAGGTGGGGCTCGTCAGACCCAGTAGTACTACCCAAATTTCCCTGCTATTCAATATTAACAATTCGAAAGTGTGAGGACATTTCCATGATATCAACACTATATAATATTATACACAACTTGAATATATAAAGCGTTTGTGATTTACCAGTATGCTATCTCCCAAAAGAGATTAAAAAAGAGTGGGGCATGAACTCACCTGATATGCGTATAGATACTTAGGGTTTGACTTGTCAACAGAATAGACAGACAACCTTCAGAGGTTACCTAGATCATGTAAGTACATGAGTACGTGTAATCAAAAAACATGTGAAACCCTAAGTACACTACAACCAAGGACTCAAGATTTCAAACAAAATAGACAGGTTTGACCTAGTTGACCCGTTTGACCCGTTGTGACTTCATGTGTTGTAAAACCATTCCAGCAATTCAAACACATATATCATACATGGTTAACATTCAAATGGATCATATGTATGCTATACTATCCAGGTGTATCACTCAGATCATCATACAACCAAGTATCATACAAGTCATGCGAATCTAGAACATTAACATGTCTACTAGTCATAACATAACTAACATGCCACACAAAGATCAAATCACGCACCACATGCCATGTGAAGCCACTCACGACTTCACATCCTAAACCCTGCCAATCCTACTAAGTAGGGGCCCAGATTCGCATGCGTGTATGATGATCCACAATCATATTCATTACATCCAGCATACCCACAATAATCTTTGATACATGTATGTCCCTAGATCGTGATATGTGATGTAATAGATCTTGTTTGGTATGATTAATGAACTGATATTGATAGTCTATTGGTTATAATGATTAATAGTTCATTAATGAGTCGTAAATGAATTGATTGAGTTTATGATTACTTGAATGATTACATATAATATATATTAATTAACTAAAACATTCAAACTTAACTTAATGAAGTTCCTATGCGAATGGCTCATGCGAATGAACCATAAGCATGAAGAACCTCATACGATTGACTCAGTCGCACGACTGAACCAGGAGACTGGATCAGTCGTACGACTGTACATAAGATTGGCTCAATCGCACGACTGAACACTCAGTCGCACGAATGAACCAACCGCATGGTTCAATCGCACGACTGAACCAAACTAATGGTTCAGTCGCACGATTGAAGAGTGCCAACCTATAAATACAACTCAATTCGTGAAAAACAAAGATATTCGATAAGTTCAATTCCATACGAACCCTAGCCGTCCAGAAACTTCCAAATCGTTCTCCAAGTTCATAGAACACATTAGATCGATTCCTTATCGATTTCTAACGTTAGTTTCAATCCTGATTGATTCTTCGTGTGTTCTCACTGATTGGATCACCAATCAAATAGGATTCCGCACTATTTGATCCGTGTACACGTGATCTCTAGGTATTTCAGTCGAATACCAGGTCCTAACAAGTGGTATCAGAGCTATTGGCTCTTGATTACGTGTTGATTCAATCAAGATTGCATAAAGTTTGTGTTTTTACACTAAAACGCAATCTTTGGCATCAAAAGTGATCTTGGAAGTTCCCTGCTCATCGACGTTTGGTTTCTATGGACTCGGCAATCAGAACGTGTAAATTTCGAGTTTTTACGGCTGAAAACCGTCAACCTAGAAATTTTCGCAAACCAGCAGCTTCAATCGCCGACTGACTCATTCGTACGACTGGACTCCATCGTACTGCTCATACGCATGATTGGACCTAGTCGCACCTTCATTCGGCCGATTGAACCGTTCGTTCGCATAGCTCATACGCACCAGATTCATTCGCACGACTGAACCAATCGCCCAGTTCATTCGCACGATTGAACCAATCGCAGAGCTTATACGCACGAGTAGCGCATTCGCATCCTTCAGTCGCATCAGTAAAGTTTGTTTGATTAGATTATAAGTTTATTCATCATGGAAGATCAGATGTCAGCCTTTACTGCTGGGAAGGACTCAAGGATACAGAATCTGTTGCTGCTTGAGAGTGAGGTGGGGAATCACAATAAACCACCAAAGCTTTTGACTTTAGATGAGTTTCCCTACTGGAAACAACGTTTTGAGATCTACCTTAATGGAGTAGATCCTAATCTGTGGGAAGCCATTGAGACAGGTTATAGTACACTGGTGGGAGCTGATGGGGTTAAACTAACATTAAGCGGGATGACCGACGCACAGAAAGTAAAGTACAATGCAGAGAAAAGAGTTATGCATTGATCACTCAGTCTATCCCCAAAGACATATTCCACCAGTATTCGAGAACAAGCAGTCCAAGAAACTGTGGGATGCATTAGAGAAGAGATATGATGGATGCATCATTGAAGGCAATCAAAGCAAAGGAGTTAAAGAAGGAATTCGATAACTTCTCATCAATTGGTAATGAAAGCTTGGACGACGTCATAGATAGATTCTACCACTTGATGAGAATTGCATACACATGGAGTGGCTACTACCATGGAAGAAAAGTAAGCAACTTCGCAGACGGGTTGCCTGATAAGTGGGCTACATTCGTGTCTAACCTGAGACAGAATGGAATCCTTGTAAAGCTGGATATAAATGACTCATTCTTAAATTGCAAGAAGAAGCACTAAGGATGAAGTATAGAGCTCAGAAGTCTTCGTACACACAAAATCCAGCTTTATACAACGCCACGCCTCAAGCTAAGACATCTGGAGCACCCCCTTAGACTGCTTTTGTGTCTAGCTCGTCAGGTCCCACACATGCTTCTCCTTCTGGATCAGACACGTCTGGGTCATCATGTACCCATCATATTGGATCAGAAGCAAACGCTACCAAACTGAAGACGGAGAAACTTCGGTAATGTGACCGTGGAAGTAGCACGAGAGCATATGGATCTTTAGCATCAGTGGTTCATTCATATGATGGACTTGTTGCGGGAAGATTGGAAACTGCCATCTGGCAGATGAGGACTAGGAGCAGGTGGATGAGATGGAGCTTGAAAGAATGGATATAATGTGGGCCTTAGCAAGTGCTGTTCGGAGGGCGAAAAAGTTTGTGAAAAAGACTGGACAGAACTTGGTTGCTACTAAGGACACCACCTTTGGCTTCGACAAGAGTAAAGTGACCTGTTTTAACTGTGGTGAGAAGGGGCACTTCAACGAGAATGTGTCAAGCCAAAGAAGACGGGGAATGGGAACCGTTCTCATCATTTACTCGCCAGGACAAGCAACCCTCTAATTCTACTTCATCAACAAGGACCCTAAAGCACTAACTGCTCATGATGATGAAGGACAGGATTGGAGTTTAGGTTTGTCTCACCAGTGAATCTAACATTGCCCATGTCGAGGATATTGACGATGATTCTGCGAGTGAAGGTGATATAGCAGTTGAAATTGCAATGTCACATAGTGAAGAAACAACTGCAGCCGAGGTCAGCTACAAGCCAATGAGGAAGTTTCCACCTCAGAGACAGAAAAGCCAGAGTCGACAGAGAACCAGAATCATCTGATGCGGCACTGATGGCTAATACTTCTGAACCAACTCAGGTAAGTACCACTGACCGACTTTTTAATAACCATGCTTGTTCTGATTGTGACACGTTTAGGAATAGCATAGATGAAAAATTTGCTAGGTATTAGATCATAATAACTTAGTAAAAGATTTACGTCTGTGCACTGAGGCAAATAGAGTACTAAAACAAAATGAGCATTGTTATAAAGAGAGATAGACCTATTGACCAAGCAACTTAGGGAAACGAAGTAGTGGCTTTAACCAAGCAAATGACATTAGGTACTATCTTAACTCCCTAGAAGACACTAAGAAACAAAAAGCAGTTTTAGAAGTCGAAGTTAATTCATTAAAACAGAAACTGCATAGTTGGACTAGTTCTTCTCACATAGTTCAACACTTAGTGAGAGAAAGGAATAACGGGGAGGGATTAGGCTACAAAGTGGTTCCACCACCACCTGAGACCTTGATGAACACCAAGTCTAGACCGTAAATAATAACCCCATCAAGGATCATGTGATGACCACCTCTTGTTACTGATCCAGACACCTCATGTTCATCTACTGAATCTGGTAAGAAACAAAAGGATGCCACTTCAAAGGCAAGGGTAAAATGCCATGTGTTAACCTGGAAAATGAATTTGAAAAAGTTAATTTAAAGTCAGGGTCAAATGGAGTCAAATCAGAACCTAAAAGGACTTCAAATGTTACTTTTTCACATGCTTCAGTCAAAAACCAGTTCACAAAAAAGGAAAACGGTTAAATCAGTAAAGTTTTGTATACCAGATAAAAACATCAAACATCCAAGAGTCAAAAACTAAAGTGTTTGATGTACTAGAGTGTCATGCACTTCTCCACAAAGAAAGTCTACTCATAAAGTTGATAGCAGGTCATGCTACAACTGTGCAGAATGTGGACACATTGCTTCTGACTGTCATTTCTATCAGACACTAGGAAGAAGATTGATCTTCTGGACTCTAGACCTAGGTCTTCTAAGCGGAATTCTCTAACTCCACCTAGAAGAGCTAGTGAATCTAAAGTCAAACCTGTAAG
>JACCIX010001314.1:0-119697 GCA_025506515.1 Flaveria trinervia
GACTCTAAACAGGTGTCACCATATGCAAGATGGTCTCATGGCACTTCGAGGGCGTGTGACTGCTCGTGAACAGCGAAATGCCGTAGCCAATAATAGGATTGCTATTTTAGAAGCTCAAATAGTGACACTTCAGATTGCTATAGCTCCTGCTCCTTGAGCAGATCCTGAGGATGAGGATCCCAAGGAGGGACCCGAGGAGGAGGAACCGGTGGAGATGGAGGATGACAGTGATGGGTCAGATGTTGTGGATTGACTTTCTTTATATGATTTAGACTACGTAGTGTTTTCTTTTTGAAACCTATGTGGGAAGGGTTGTATCCCCACACGAACGACAAACTTAAATTTTTACATTGATAAATACATTGTTTCTCATTTACAATTTATTTACTTTGGTTATTATTTTTGTTATGAATGTTGTGGTTGTGATGATTCATTATTTATTTTATTTACTATTTACTGTGCTTCAATGAGATAAATGTGTTTGATGTTACTGATTATTGTATTTGTGAATGTAAAGTGAAAAGAATGGACGCCCGTGGACGTGGACGTGGACGTGGTCGTGGATGCGAACGTGGACGTGGCACCGAGAACAGGGCGGTGGTACTATTAACATGACCCCCGCAGAATTAGCTACTCTAATTAATAAGCATGTTTAGGCAGTAGTGGATGCTGCCCACGTGGGTCAGCCAGCAGGTAAACAATGATAGAAAGATAAATCTGATATCCTTCATAACTGTATAGGATGTCTGATTAATGTGTGATGTGTTAAAGCAGGACCACCAGTGTGTACCTACAAGTCCTTTATGGACTGTAAGCCACACACGTGCAGCGGTACAGAGGGTGTTGTGGGGCTTGTACGATGGTTCGAGAAGACTGAGTCTGTCTGCTCCAAATGTAACTGTCAACCAGCGGATCAAGTAAAGTATGCCACCGGGACTTTAGAGGGTGCAGCTCTGTCTTGGTGGAACGCGCAAGTCCAGATGCTTGGACAAGCGATGGCGAATGGACTTCCATGGGATGAGTTGCATAAAAGGATAGAGCATTACATACGGGGATTGGTACCTTAAATCCAAAGTATGGTAACTGCTTCCAACCCAGCCACAATTCAGCAAGTCATCCAGCTAGCTCACAGGCTAACTGACCAAGCCGTGGAGCAAGGACGTCTACCCAAACGGGGCGCTATGGCGAGCGTGCCCAACAACAAAAGAAAGTGGGATAATGCCAACAACACCAAAGCATCATCATCTTCTAGTTGTCAACCTCAACCTCAACAGCAACAACAACCAGTTCAGCAGCAGCGGAGGTTCGACAATAACCGTAACTTCAACCAAACGCCTGCAAATAATCAAGGACCCAGTGGTTATGGTGGTAGACATCCAAAGTGCACTTGGTGTAATTACCATCATGTGGGAAGGTGTGATAACTTCAAGTGCCAACACTGTGGAAAAATTGGACACGCTGCTAAGGATTGTCGTGGTGAACTAGTAAGGAGGCCACAACAACTCAAGAAACTCCCAAAGGTTGTTTGAATGTGGGAAATAAGGGCATTACAGGCGAAACTGCCCACAACTAAGGAGAAATGGTAATGGCAATAACAACAACAACAACAACAACAACAACAATGGTAATAACAACAATGGAGGTAATGGTACTGGTAATGGCGGCAATAAAGATGGAGCCAAGGGGATAGCCTTCGTCTTTGGCTTAGCTGAGGCTCTAAATGATCCCACAACTGTTACTGGTAGATTCTCTGTTAATGGTTGTTTTGCTACAGTACTATTGATGCTGGAGCCGATAGGAGTTTCATGTCCTTAAAGTTCTGTAGTCTTTTAAGTGATATACCCTCTGCTTTAGAATCAGATACACTGTGGAATTAGCCGACGGTAAACAAATCCATGTAGCGCATATCCTTAAAGACTGTAAGATAGAACTTGCTGATCATACTTTCGTCATAGATCTTATGCATGTTACACTGGGGGGTTTTGATGTTGTGATAGGCATGGATTGGGTCTCTAACAAGCAAGCGGAAGTCATATGTCATGAGAAGATCATATGAATTCTTGTTGGTGACAACATCCTTACCGTTCGAAATGATAGGTGTGGTGCTGTGATAGGCATCATCTCATACATGAAAGCTCAAAAGTTATTATGAAAGGGTCGCGTGGCTATTCTAGCACTTGTAACCGAGAAGCAGGCAGAAGAAAGGAGAATGGAGGACATTCCCATAGTGCGCGATTTTCCAGAGGTGTTTCCGGAGGATCTTCCTGGATTACCACCTCACTGCCAAGTGGAATTCCAGATTGAGTTGACTTCCCGGCGCAGCTTCGATTGCTAGGGCACCTTATCGATTAACACCAAACGAGCTACAAGAGTTGTCATCACAACTTCAGGAGCTTTTAGATAAGGGCTTTATTCGACCTAACACATCACCTTGGGGAGCTCCTGTTCTTTTTGTTAAAAGAAGGATGGCACATTCCGGATGTGCATCGATTATAGAGAGTTAAACAAAGTAACAGTCAAGAACCGATACCCTTTACCTCGTATCGACGACTTGTTCGATTGGCTTCAGGAATCGAGCTATTATTCGAAGATTGACTTGAGATCTGCTTATCATCAACTTAGAGTTCGAGAAGAAGACATACCTAAGACTGTGTTTCCTACTCGTTATGGTCATTATGAGTTCTTGGTCATGCCTTTTGGGTTGACTAATGCACCTGCTGTGTTCATGGACCTCATGAACCGCGTGTGCAAACCCTATCTTGATCAGTTCGTCATTGTGTTTATCGATGATATACTGATATATTCTAGGACCAAGGAGGACCATGAAGAGCACTTACGAATGATCTTAGAACTATTGAAAAATGAGCAGTTGTATGCCAAATTTTCAAAGTGTGACTTTTGGATACGAGAAGTGCAATTCCTAGGTCATATTGTTAATAAGAAAGGATACATGTTGATCCTGCCAAAATTGAGGCGATAAAGAATTGGACTACACCCAAAACACCGAGCGAGATAAGACAATTTCTGGGATTAACAAGATATTACCGACGATTCATAGAAGGATTTTCTAAGATCGCACAACCTCTCACAGCCTTGACTCACAAAGGAACGACATACAAATGGAGTGAGAACCAAGAATCAGCTTTTCAATTGTTAAAACAAAAACTCTGTACTGCCCCGATATTAGCACTACCAAGGGAACGGATGACTTTGTGGTGTATTGTGATGCATCCATTCAAGTATTGGGTTGTGTCTTGATGCAACGAGATAAGGTGATAGCCTACGCCTCGAGACAATTAAAGGTTCATGAGAAAAACTATACCACCTATGACTTAGAATTAGGTGTAGTGATTTTTGCCTTAAAGATCTGGAGACATTACTTGTACGGTACCAAGTGCAATATCTACACCGATCACAAGAGTCTTCAACATATCTTCGAGCAAAAAGAGTTGAATATGAGGCAGCGACGTTGGGTGGAACTACTAAACGATTATGATTGTGCTATAAAGTACCATCCGGGAAAGGCGAACGTAGTTGCCAATGCCCTAAGCAGGAAGGAAACAGCTAAACCCCGACGGGTACGAGCTTTCCAGCTTACTATGAGTACCCAACTGTCCGAACAAGTTAAGGAGGCGCAGATAGAAGCTTTAAAAGTAGAAAATGTTGGTTATGAGTCATTAAGGGGAATGGATAAACAGCTAGTGATGAAAGAGGATGGAATTCGGTATTTCATGGATAGACTTTGGGTGCCTGTTTATGGAAATTCGAGACATTTAGTTATGAGCGAGGCGCACAAATCCAATTATTCTATACATCCTGGATCTGACAAGATGTATCATGACCTAAAGGCGCACTACTGGTGGCCTAACATGAAAGCGGATGTAGCTACATATGTGAGCAAGTGTTTGACCTGCTCGAAAGTAAAAGTGGAATATCAAAAACCATCCGGACTGTTACAACAACCTGAGATACCAATGTGAAAATGGGAACAGATCTCCATGGATTTTATTACTAAGTTACCCCGGACTAGTACTCGTTGTGACACGATATGGGTTATTGTGGATCGATTGACAAAGTCTGCTCACTTCCTTGCAATTAAGGAAACTGACAAGATGGAGAAATTAACCCGACTGTAACTTAAAGAGATCGTTTCGAGACACGATGTACCGATCTCAATTATTTCCGACCGCGATGCTCGTTTCACGTCACATTTCTGGCAATCATTGCCGAAATCTTTGGGTACACGATTAGATATGAGTACTGCTTATCATCCACAGACGGATGGCCAGAGTTAGCGTACCATACAGACGTTGGAGGATATGCTACGTGCTTGTGTGATTGACTTCGGGAATAACTGGAAATTCAGCTGCCATTGGTGGAGTTTTCTTATAACAACAGTTATCATACTAGCATACAGGCAACACCTTTCGGTGTTGTATGGGAGAAAATGTCGATCACCAGTTTGCTGGGCAGAAATTGGTGATAGTCAGCTAATAGGTGCCGAGTAAATTCATAAGACAGGCAAAAGAGTTATGCGGACAAGAGACGGAAACCTTTAGAGTTTTAGGTTGGTGACAAGGTTTTGTTGAAAGTCTCACCATGGAAAGGCGTAGTTCGGTTTGGTAAGCGAGGGAAACTAAATCCGAGGTACGTTGGACCATTTGAACTAGTGGAAAGAATAGGTCCAGTGGCCTACCGACTAGCCCTACCTGATTCTCTAAGTGGAATCCATGATGTATTTCACGTGTCAAACCTGAAGACTACATAACTGATGAAACAATGGTCATACCACTAGAAGAAGTTCAAGTGGATGAACAATTGCGTTTTATCGAAGAACCAGTCGAGGTGATGGACCGTGAGGTGAAAACACTTAAGCAAAGCAAGATACCTATTGTTAAAATCTGTTGGAATTCACGACGTGGACTGGAATTCACATGGGAACGAGAAGATCAAATGAAGCTTAAGTACCCTTAACTATTCGAAAGGACCAATGCCAGACGAGGTATTGATATAAATTTCGGGACGAAATTTCTTTCAACATGGGGATGATGTGACAACTCATCCAAAACTCACTCGATTTTGATTTCTATGTGCCAATGCAGTAGACCAGTGATGGAACACTCTCACCATGTAACACAATTTTCGAGACGAAAATTCTTTCAACATGGGGATAATGTGACATCCGGTAAATTTCCGTTATCAAACTCCGTTAGTTCCGTTAAGTCTTGCATACACGTGTCCTAAACACACACTAGTTGTCGTTTAACGTTGGTGACCTAATAATAATTGATAATGTGAAATTAATGATAATCTAATTGATTATGTGACTATTGTGTTATGTTTATGTGTTTGCATGTTTTAAATGTTAATTAGAAAATTAATCGCGTAACGCGAAAGCATGCCTATTTATTCGTATGCCTTGTGTTTTTATAAAGATAAAATATATAATGATTTTCATTAGTTTATATCTTTATATTATTAAGTTAAAAACAGTTTAAAAAGAGTTTAAAGCCTAGTTTTTATAAAATACCAAAACACAAGCGCTTAAAAGGTACATATGGAAAATAAAATTAAACAAAACACTCCTAACCCTAATCCTCACCCCAAACCGGCCGCAACCATCACCCTACACCTCTCCACTTGAGATTTCAACCTAGAACTAGCCTCCAAGCCTTGATTTTTGTTAGATTACAAGGATTAGAACACGTTGGAATCATCAATTGCAAGCAATTACATGTTTAAAGGTTAGATTTTTCAAGTTTTTGTGAGTTTTTCATGATGGCCGAACCTAAAATCATTTATGGATCTTCATGGGGTCGAAATTGATGTTGTTTGATGATGTTAATATATTAGTTGGATTGAATACACGTTGTTTAACATTGATTATGCATGAATTGTATGTTTTTAGTGGATTGATCATGAACTTTGGTTTTATGCAAACCCTAATTCGAAATTAGCATGATTGTGAAGTTGAAGATTGTTTGATGAATGTATGATGATTTGTAGGTTGTATGAATGTTAGGATATGTTGATCTTGCAAGAAATTGATGTATTGAAGTTGGTGTTCATAGCTTACTAATAATAGTAACTTTATTTTCATGACATGATGATCTAATGATAGGTTGATGTTGTTCATAGGTTCATGATGTTAATTAGATGCTAGATTGTTGATTTGAATTCTAGAAACCTTAGAATGAATGTTGTTGTTCATAGCTTGCCAAAAGTGGAAACTTTGCTCATGATGATTGTTAGATTATGATTATTAGGCATTGTTGATCATGTCTAGATGTTGTTATGAGCTTGAAGTATAATTGTGATGAATTCATGAATACAATGAGTGTTTGATAGATGTTGGAACGTACTTTCCCAAAAGGGAAACTTTATTTGCACAAAGTTTGAAGGATGATAGTTTGAACATGTTTGGGATGTTAGGAGCATGTTAGTAAGTTCATGGATGAATTCTAATGTGAGAGAACATGTTGAATTTGTTGTATAGGATGCTTAGATAAGCATGGGTGATGTTTGGACTTTGATGATTGTGTATGATGTTGATGTAGATTAGTAGTTAGGACATCATGTTTGGGACTGGAAATTTATTGTTCTGATGTTTGTTGAATGCAATGAACATGGTTAATGAATATGATTATGATTATCATACATGCGTGCGAATCTGAGGCCCCTACTTGGTAGGATTGGCAGGGTTAAGGATGTGAAGTCGTGAGTGGCTTCACATGGCATGTGGTGCGTGATTTGATCTTTGTGCGGTATATTGGTTGTGTTATAACTAGTGGATATGTTAATGTTCTAGATTCGCATGACTTGTATGATACTTGGTTGTATGATGATCTAAGTGATACACCTGGATAATATAGCATACATATGATCTATTTGAATGTTAACCATGTAGGATATATGTGTATGATTGCTTGAATGGTTTACAACACATAAAGTCACCAACGGGTCAAACAGGTGAACTGGGTCAAACATGTCTGTTTTTTTGAAATCTTGAGTCCTTGGTTGTAGTGTACTTAGGGTTTCACATGTTCTCTATTTACACATACTCACGTACTTATATAATCTAGGTAACCTCTCAAGGTTGTCTATCCATTCTGTCTGTCAAGTAAAAACTCTAAGTGTCTATCACGCATATCAGGTGAGTTCATGCCCCACTCATTATTTAATCTCTTTTGAGGGAGATAGAATACTGGTAAATCACAAACGCTTTATATATTCATGTTGTGTATAATATCAATATAGTGGTGATGTCATGGAAAAGTCCTCACACTTTCGAATTGTTAATATTGAATAGCGGGGAAATTTGGGTAGTAACTGGGTCTAACGAGCCCCACCTGTGTGACTCGAGGTCAACCGGGTGCAATTTCTCCTATTGAACATTGTCATGACCTGTTAAGTCGTGACAGGAGGCAATAACGTAACACAGTCAGCTTCAATTGCGAAATCACTATGAGTTAATATTATTGTTAATGGACTAGCTATCTGTTACAATGCACTACTTTTATATCTATGTTATTAAATGGTTTATGTTTGAATATCACTCTTGAACTCACCAACCATTGTGTTGACATTTTAGTATGCTATTCTCAGGTCATTAGCTTGCTTGCCACTGGAGCACTACATGGTTTCACTTGCATTCTAAGACTCGGTCTTCAAGACATTTTTATCATTTAGTGGTTAATGTTTACTCTTTTGGGTTGGCGCATGTTTTGCCATAGTCTACACTTTTATTTCTTTGGGTTGTTTTACAAAATGCTTCCGCACTGTTTCAAGTTTATGATTGGGTTGATTTTATTTTTAATAGTGGCATACAGAGTCGTTCTGAGTAACTATTGACTGTGATCCTCGTTTGTTCACACGCCTCGCGGTAAAACTCTGCATGTGGATTTTGAGGGTGTGACAATGTACTTAATCAAGTTACTTTGAATTGGCTTGTTTTTATCGATCACGCATAGGGTTTCTTGTTTAAAGTCCGATTACATTCATTCCTCTAGTGTAATTTGATTCTCGATCCTTTTTAGTGAATACGAGTAGTTTATTGTTTCTTTACACCCGATTCCTTTCCTAAAGACTAATAGAGTTTTATTCGAATCAACAATTATAATTTTGAATGATTCTGTGGATTTTTGAGATAGTAGTGTGTAACACCCGAATATTTATTATTTTGAAGCCGGTGAAGAAAGAAAAGAAAATAAAGTTCAAAGTCGAGGGACCAAACTCGCCAACGAAGAAATGTTGGGAAATGTGGTGATATTAGTAGGGAGAGGCAGCCCACTCTCCCCACACACCCCACATTTCAGACTTCATAGAGAGAAGAAGAGAGAAAGGAGAAGAATAAGAGAAAAAAAGAGTGGTTCGGGTGATTCGGGTGGCCAAACTCGTTGTATAGCAAGCCAAATCGAAGCCCTTAATGTTGTGCATGTATGTGTGAGTTCTAGGACCCCACTTTTACTTGTATTGAATCGATTTTGGGGCTGGAAAGCATTAAAACCCGTCTTTGTATGTGTATGAGTTTGACCCATTTGGGTGTGATATGTGTGATGCGTTTTGTGTATGTTTCCGGGCTTGTGTGTGCTTGTATGGTGTTATGGTATGCATTCCTAAGGTCCAGGAGGGTTAATTTAGGCTTAAAATGGGTTTAGATGAGTTTGGCGGCCGAAAACCCTCGGCTGCAGTCGGGATGAACTCCATTCTGCATCAGCTAGGGCTAGGCGACCGAATGGAGGCCATACGGCCGATTGAGAGTCATTCGCACGATTGGGATTCATTCGCATGATTGAGGATTCAATCGCACGACTAAGGTTTCAGTCGCACGACTAAGGTTTCAGTCGCACGACTAAGGTTTCAGTCGCACGACTAAGGTTTCAGTCGCACGACTGGGAGTCCAATCGCATGGGGAGTCATGCGACTGAGGGTTCAGTCGCATAAGTACTTTGTCCCATGAGTTCATTCGCTTTAGATCAGTCGCATAGGTGCCTATTCGCATTTGTTCCATCCGCATGAGGTTCATACGCATGACTGGATGTCCATTCCCCTAAATGTTCATCCGCTTGAGTTCAATCGCATGATGTTCAGTCGCATGAAGGCCATGCGACTGGAATGTGTCCATACGCACGATTAGGGCTGTTGTACCCGAAGAAAGTGTAGTTAGACTTCTGGCTTTCGGGGGAAAGTGCAAATGTAAGTATTGACGTAAAGGTTTCCCGTAAGAGCATGTAAGGTAGCAGATATGGCCTTAGAAGCATGTAGGGCATAGAGATGATGATGTTGCATGTTATTTATGTATGATGTTGCCCTGTATGATGTGATGTTGATGCATGTTAATGTTCCTTAGTATGATGTATAATATCTTTCCTATGGCTTTACTTATTAAGAGGAATGAACGAAGTATTATGTAACGTAAAGTGAAAGATAATGAAAAAGGATGTTTGGACCGGGTATTTGCACGAAATACCTAGTAATTAGCGTGTAAACCAGATCAAATAGTGTGGAATCCTATTTGATTGGCGATCCAATCAGTGAGAACACACGAAGAATCAATAAAGAATTGAAACTAACGTTAGAAATCGATCGGAAATCGATCTAATGTGTTCTATGAACTTGGAGAACGAATTGGAAAACTTCTGGACTGCTAGGGTATGTCTGGATTCGTAATAGAATCAATGCCCCTTTTTTTCATGAATTGGATTGTATTTATAGGTTAGTATTGTTCATTCGGGCGACTGGACCATTCGCATGGTTCAGTCGTGCGATTAAAGCATGCGATTGATCCATACGCACGACTGAGTGTTCAGTCGTGCGACTGAGCCTATCTTATGTGTCAATCATACGACTGATCCAGTCTCCTGGTTCAGTCGTGCGACTAAGTCAATCGTATGAAGTTATTCATGCGTGTGGTCCATTCGCATGAGCCATTCGCATGAAAACTATATTATGTTAAGTTGGAATGTATTCATTAATAAACATTATGTGTAACCATTCAAATAATCACTATCCTAATTAACCAATTCAATATCGACTCATTAACGAAATATTAGTCATTACAAATCACAAACAACCAATATCATTTCATTAATCATATCAAATTACATCAGAATCACATAAACATGATCTATTACATTTCATATCATGATCTAGGGACATACATGCATCAACAAACTCCCCCTTGGACCTAGATCTCTTAATGTCTTGTTTTCTGCATCACCTCCTCATATTTCTTGTACTTGTCCTCTTTTGTGACTCCCGCGTGAATCTCAAACGCGAAGCAGAGTCTTATGACATTTTGGAACTGGAGGGCTTGTACAATATCTTGTGTATCATAGAATAGTGGCCACTTGTATAGCGTGTAGAATCATTTGCTGACAAATTTGTAAGCCACATTGGGTCGAACCCCTGATCGTATCCATTTGGTCCTCTTTGTTTAGAACTATGACCGCTTCTGCTGTTCTCCAATCGTAGTACCACCACTTAAAGTGTGGAGTGAAGTCCTGTGGCATTTCCTGGAGTGGGATTCTTGACATTGTGCGCAGAGGATTCCACTTCAACACTATCTTCGGCATTCCAGTAATGGCATCAATCTCAGACCTTCTGATATACCTTGTAGGCTGTTGGTGTCTGAAATTAACCCACCTAGTGTGGTACTCCTTCTTTAGGGCAGCCTCGAACCAGCCTGACATCTTCCTCGGGTCAGCATACAAAAGATTAGTTTGGCCAGCTGGTTGAGCTCAAAACCTGGTAGAGTCTTCAGATCATGTGGGAATCTGAAGTACTCTATGCCCTTTTCCCTCTTAACTGCATATATGTTAAGATCCTCCAAATATGCCCACGCTATGATCCTACCAGTCACCTATGATGTTTCTTGACTCTGTAGAGTTTGGTGTAGGCATCCTGTTTCGGTGCAGCGCGTTGGGCTCTAACTTCTTCAAAAGACGCAGCCCACTCAGCCTTTCGGACATCGACATCATCATTTGAGGCTTGGGCCGTTTCCTCTACTTTCTCCGACTCTTTCTCTATCTTGTCTAACACCTCAAAAGTATCGCTGACGAGGGATTCACCCAGATTGGGAACAACATTTCCCTCATTGTCAGCGTACTGTGAGTAATGCTGGTAGTGACATATTCAATCTCGATTCCATCAACATCGTTGAGCTCGTCATCACTGGTCGAGTTACATGTCGGAGCATCCTTCACTATCTCGTCTGGATTGAGCTTGAAAATCTACGCGAGTTGCTCGTTTGATAGGTCGTGAATTATTTCCCCTTCTTCAGGGGTATAACTCACCGACCTCCTTACAATCCCTTGCAGATCAAGAATCATTGTTAGCTGAGTCTTGACCTGCTGAAGGGGAACAACATCAACTCATCCCTTTGATAATTTGGATCTGTTTGATTTATACATTTAACATATCAACCATTAGTAATTAATCAAAACTGAAATGCATTAACTTAATATAAACGTTAAATACATATGTTTCGATAACACGATTCAAATACAAAAGTAATTAAAGACATACATCTAATCTTTACTTTCATCCTGTATCATCGTCTCTTCACTTAGTGGAGCAGAGGAAGAAGCTGTTGGTCTTGTATGTTCTTGGACCTCCTTTCTTGACCTGAAGCAGAGGCCGATGCAGCTGCATCTCCTCCTGATGTCATCATCTCAACCTTCTCCTCTGTCATTTCTTCTTCTGTCCCCTCATCCTCCTCTGTCTCATCCTCATCATCCTCATCATCAACTTCATCATCATCATCATCTCCGTCTTTTTCTTTGATCTTCAAGGGATCCTCCTTAGATCCCTTTAGCTTTAACATAATCGTCTTCTTTGCCTTCTCCAACTCCTCTATCTTCTTGTTTGATGTGACACTATGTGCTTGGATTTTGGCTAGTTCATGGCTCTGAGCAGCCATCTGTTGGGCCTGCTCTTTTATCACTCGAGACTGCTCTTCTATCTGGTGAGACTGAGCAGCAGTAAGATCAGCAAGCTGGCGGATCTGAGCCGCCTTCTCCTCATCTGCTGCTAATAGGCGCATCACCATCCTGTTGAGTGCAGACAGCTATTCCTATACCCCAATTGGAGGTAGAGGTGATACATATGTATGAGATGGATGGGCTGAGGATCCAGCTTGGTGGGTAGCGGTGGTGGTGTTCTGTAGTGAAGATGGGTCTGTGAAATGGTGAGGTGAGCTGGGAGTGAAAGATATGGTGGTAGATGGAATCTGTACAGTGGTAGGAGGTGTGGTGGTGGTAGTAGTAGCTGTGGTGGCTGTGGTGGCTGTGGCTGTGGACGTGGTTGTGGTGGTGGCAGATGTGGTGGCTATGGTGGTGGATGGTATGATTGTGGAAGTTGTAGTGGTGGTGGTAGATGTGGTTGTGGAGGTAACGAAGGTGAGACGTCTTTTCTTCTTCTTCTAACCATGGGGTTGAGCCATCCTTTTCCTCCTCGTTCCCGTTGAGCTGGATGCTCCCCCTACAACCCTGCTAGCTGACTCCGGTGCATAACTCGGACCAGTGGATGTCTCTCCTGAGTCTCTTGGACGTTCACCAACTGCCCTTACCCCATGTTCTGTGGGAACAACCTTGCTTCCCAAAATACGTGTCAAGGGCTCATCTTCAGACTCCTATTCGCTCTCATCAGGAACAAAATCCTCATGGAAACTAGCAGCCTCAGTTTCATCGTGGGTGGATGGTGGAGATGGTATATGAGTGGTAGTGGCCCTAGATGGAATGGAGCCTGTATCTCCACCATCACCACTGTCATCATCATCGTCGTCATCAACTGGTAGACCAATAGGCTCAGAATCAGAGTCACTGTCATCATGACGCCATTTTCGTCTCCCCGGCGCCACATATTTCTCGTTTGCCAAATGGCAAATCAACCTCTTCACTTGGGGCTTCACTTGTTTGCCCCTATACACCCTCATCCGACCCAACGTCGTGTCATCCATAATTTCCAAAGTAACTGCATCATGACTCTGCTTTGGGAGAAGTGGTAGCTTTTCGTTGAAGATTAGCTGTAGAAACCTGGGGTACATACATAATCCTTCCTTCCCTTTTGCTTCCAGGTTCTCTACCAAATAGGAAAAGATCATACTCGAAAAGCTGAAAGGGTGGTTAGCACCAGTGCGACGAAGGCATTTTGAATCTGATCTAATAGATCATCGAACCCACCCCTCCTCGAAGCAATGCACTTTAGGATCACATGTGCCAAGTATTTGTACTGGGGGCACAAGTTGCTCTTATTGTGCACACCCGAGTTTATGTCCCCCGCGTACTTGATTCTGAGGAAGCAGCCTCTCACAGTCAGTGGATGTAATTTGTTGGCGTGATTCGTATCGTCCCCAAATTCAAGAACTCTCTGGAAATCAGCAGCAGTAACCTCGATATCATGACCCAGAATGGAGCTCCGTATACTGTACGGCTCACGAGAGCGATCAACTGAGGCATTCTCCCAGAATTCTGGTGTAATGACCTGTAGGGCGTGCAAGGTGTAGATATAGCCTTATGTATCCGGGAGCGTCTAAGGAAGTCTATAATCTCTGTGAACTTGGCCCCGTTCCGAGTAGTATGATCCAAGTGAGCACATATGTGGTGCTTTGGATTAATGGACCATCTATTAGCCATTTTTCTGAAACACAAGACATAGAATCATTAGTACATAATACATCAAAATTCAATTCTAAGTGTAATGTTTAAATTCATTCTGATTCATTCGTGCGAATGAATCATGCGACTGGAGTCAGTCGTTTGTTCTTTCTTGCGACTGAGCTCGTTCGGGTGAATTAGACATGCGACTGAGTTCAATCTGCTGACTGAGTCTGCGATTGGTTTAGTCGGCCGACTGAACTCATTCGCATGGTTCATTCGGCCGATTGACCCAATCACAAGATTCAATCGTGCGATTGGAGTTCATCCGGACGACCAGTCGCTTGTCCTACTGTTCAGTCGCCTGTGGTTCGAATCTTGACCAATTCAAGTAATTTAACATGGTTTAATGGTCCATTAGACTCGCCATCTTGTCACTAATAACCTATTAAACTTAATTTTAACATTTTGCTTAGTTTATGTAGGTTATTAGGGCATTTTTTAGTCCGGTTTTTGTTTCATTCGAATATCACATATTTGGATTCAAGATCTTCTGATTTCGGTAATATTTAACTGCAATGTACCTGTATAATCGTCAATCGAACGTTAGAAGATCAACAGCAATGTGAAAACAAGATCTCTAGAAATTTTGGCAGAGTCCGGGAAGAAATGCGATTTGGGTGCGATCGGGAGTGATGAGTAAAACACGATCGACTGAGGCCCTTTAAATACTGAACCTAAGTTCAATCGGCCGACTGACCTCATTCGCTCAGTTCATTCGGGCGACTGAGGTTTAGTCGTGCGATTGGCCCAGTCAGTCGCTTTCAGTTGGCCGACTGAGTCTCAATCGGTCGACTAACTCATTCGTGCCCTTTCATTCACACCCTCAGTTAACCGACTGACTCATTCGCACCCTGTCATTCGGTCGAATGGATTATTCTTATACGCCATTCGGGTGAATGACTAAATTTCATGTCCAGTCGTGCGAATGGGATCCATTCGCATGGTTGGTCCATATTCATGGTCCAATCGTGCGTATGGGATCCATTCGCATGGTTGGTCCATATTCATGGTCCAATCGTGCGAATGGGTCACACTTAGTAATTTTTCTGACATTTTGAACATTTTACTTTTAAGACCCTTTTAACTTTTGAAATAAACATTATGAGTTTTTGATCATCTCAGACATGATTATTTTAACCAATTTAGTCACCTCGGACATGACTCTTTTAAACACTTTGTCACCTCAGACGTGATTGCTTTAAACATGAAAACTCATGTGGTGGTCATCTCAGACATGACCCTTTTAGTGAGTTGATCCCTTATTGATTTTCATGATGTAGTCTGGCAAACAAACAAAACTAAAGGACTAAGTGAATAAAAAAAACTAAACTAACGTACAAAAAATAAAAACTTGTTTTTGGCTTTTTGTGAGGGATAAATCTAAGATGGAAGTCTACGGGATTTGGTTCCGAATAGGCAGCTTCAACTTAGATTGACCACAACTGGACCAATTCAATTTTGGAATCATACAGGCAAGTCAAATCATTTGGGACTTGTTATCAAAATCTTTTGATGCTCTATTCTTGGTTTTCATCCAGAGTCGTTAGCAACTTATAGGAAATCATACTGGAACTATTAGATTACCACATTGATTTGAACTTTCAAGAATTGTAGCCACAATGATTGTCAATATGTTTGTCCTCTTAAATCCATACACAGACTTTTGACACAGACTGGTGATAATTTGGTTTAATTATTTCAATTAACATATTTGGATCCCACACTTATATGGTAATCAACATTCCTCAGGAGCTTTTGAGAGGTCTACGGGTATTTTTACAAAAAGAGACTATTCTTAGAGCTTTCAAAGAGAAGCCAATCCTAGGTCAGTGCCATCGCACAGTAGAGAGGCGGCAAACAACATGAATTCTAGAATATCTAGGTTATGCTTATACTCAGGTCAGTGCCATCGCATAGCAAGAGGCACACAACCTATCTCCTTGTTAGAGCAGCTTAATTTTATTTTGCACAAAATGCACCAACAACATAAGTCATTAGCTTGATAGCATTTTTCTTTCATTTTTTCATGCTTTGCTCTATTTATGGTCATCCGCACACATTTGTGGCGTTTACATGCTCATTACCCCTTATTGGAATATTGTTGATTGTGTTAACTAGTGATAAGATGGAAGCCCACTGTCAGTTGAACAACTTAGTTTGATCTTGAGATCACTAGTTAGGTCTAATCATCTATGGTGTTGAATCTACCGACATATCATTGAGATCTAGAAACCTCTAGGTCTACTCTCGTTGTGTTACCTTAGGAGTTACCAGTTTTTCTATCATCTTCCCTTTTTATATTGCTTAGACTACACAGACTTATACTTTGAACTTTTGCATCATTTCTGAATTAAATTTTAAAGTCCCTCTTGATTTGTTCATGTGTACTATCATATTCAAAGGGTTGAATCGGTATCACAGATACGATCTACCTTATATCAGCTTTCCACTCCTTCTCCCTCGTCTTTTTTTTAATAATGTTACTTGCTGACTTATTCTCCCCCTAAAATACTAACATCATAACAGCTTTAATTATTTTAGGATTTTAATAAACAGCATAATAACATGAGTTTAATTTTAACAGACTAAATTAACCAAATAAAATAAAATAAAATGAAAAATTAACTAAGCTACACCGGACTACACATGATCATCATCAGGAATAACGTCACTTTTCTTTTTAACGCCGTTGACCTCTAGCAAATATTGAAAACGTGGTTTATCAAAGGCTTTAGTATAGAGGTCAGCGCGTTGAAAATCAGTATTAATTTTTACCACATCAATGAAGTTCTTTCCAAAACAATCTCTTATGAAATGGTATTTAATACTGATATGTTTGGTCTTAGGATGTTGGACTGGATTTTTAGTTACTGCAATTGTAGTAGAGTTATCCACAAAAATAGGAGTAGAACAGAACTTTAAACCGTAATCCCGCATTTGCTGTTGAATCCAGATAATTTGTGAACAGCAACTTGAAGCAGCAACGTATTAGGCTTCACAGGTTGACAATGCAACCGATGTCTGCTTCTTACACTGCCAGGTAATTAATCTTCTCCCAAAGAATTGACACCCTGCTTATGTAGACTTGTAATTCATCTTGCAGCCCCCGTAATCCGAGTCACTATACGCCCTGAGTTCAAAGTCATCATCATGAGGATACCACAACCCAAGTGTGGGTGTACCCTTCAGGTAATGAAATATCCTCTTGACCCCGATCAGATGGTTGACCTTAGGCTTAGCCTGATATCTAGAACATAAACATGTAGCATACATGATATCAGGTCTTGAGGCAGTGGGATACATGAGGGATCCAGTCATTCCTCGGTACATTGTGGTATCTACAAGATCTCCATTTTCATGAGGTGCTATATCGTGATTCGTAGCAAGTGGAGTTCCAGCAGCAGAAGCATTCTCCATGTCAAAACGACTGAGAATGTCTCCTACATACTTGGTCTGATGTAGAAATATCCCATTTGGAGTGTGATCCACCTGTAACCCGAGAAAGAACTTCATCTCCCCCATAGCACTCATCTCAAATTCTTTCATCATAACTGCTTCAAACTCTTTGCATAACTCTACATTCTTTGAACCGAAGATTATGTCATCGACATAGATCTGTACGAGCAGTAGATCGCCATCCTTTTCTTTGATGAACAGCGTGCAGTCAATAACTCCCCTTCGAAAGCCGTGTTTCACAAGATGACTCGAGAGTTTCTCATACCAGGCTCTTGGAGCTTGATGAAGCCCGTATAAAGCCTTGTCGAGTTTGTAAACTCTATCCCGATAGTAAGGATCTTCAAATCCCTGGGTTGACTGACATGGACTGTTTCTCTGATTTCCCCATGAAGGAATGCACTCTTACATCTAATTGGTAGACTTTAATCTTCATGTACCATGCATAGGCAAGGAAGATGCGAATGGCTTCCATCCATGCCACGGGTGCAAACACTTCACTGTAGTCAATTCCCTCGACTTGGCGAAATCCTTGAACCACCAATCGAGCCTTGTTCCTAATAATGACTCCTTGGTCATCCTTCTTGCATTTTAAGACCCATTTGGTGCCAATGACCTTAGCACCTTTAGGTCTGTCAACCAGAGTCCATACACCTAACTTCTTGAACTGAAGAAGTTCTTCTTGAATGGCACTCACCCATGCCTCATCATTTAGTGCATCACTCACGTATTTTGGCTCAAACTGCGAGACAAAACACCGATAAGCACCATCATGAATATATCCCTTTTCCATAACGGAGGCGTAATCAGCTGAGTATAGCTGATTTCGGGTTTGTACTCCTGATCTGACATCCCCAATGACATTATCTAAGGGATGATAGACGTTTTGTCGTGATCCTGGAGTAGTAGGAACAACTACCTCAGAGCCAAGATTATGAGCATTTGGTTTTGCGTCTGAGGTAGTTGGAGTTTGAGGCTCCGAAGTCGAAGGTGCATCACTGGTAGATGCTTGTGGACTTTCAAGAACTGGAACCTGTTCCTCCTGACTGTTCTGGTCATCTTTTTCAGCTTCATCTTCAAAGGAGGAGTCACTATCGTCAACTACTCCCCCTGACTGAGTAGATGATCCTCCCAGTGAGCTTGATGTTGGTGTATTCAAGATATCATACATCAGCCGTGTAGCTAACTCGTCATCCGAGGGAGAGAGAGAGATGTTTAGGACTTGAAGAATCCATCATAGTCGACGAAATAGGCGGGTCCTTTGCCAGTAGGTGGTGTGGTATATCGCTAAACGTCAACATTACACCACACTTTTACTAGACCCGTTGAGTTGTTGTAAACCCTCTTGTTCGCGATGTTGTATCCTAGAAAGATTCCTTCATCCGCCTTCTCGCTGAATTTACCTTCTTGTGTTTTCTTCAGAAGTGTGCACGGCGCGCCAAATCGTTCGAGATACTCCAAATTCGGTTTGCGTCTTTGTAGTAGCTCGTAACATGTCTTTGTGTGACTCTTGACAATCAGAACTCGATTCAGTGTATAACACGCATTAGCAACTACCTCATTCCAAAATTGGATAGGCAGTCTGCCAGCATAGTCCGTGCTGTCTCTATCAAGCTTCTGTTCTTTCTCTCAGCAACGCCATTCATTTGAGGCGTGTAGGTAGAAGTGAATTGATGTACGATTCCTTTTCCTTGCAGTAAGCCTCCATCCACTGGTTCTTGAATTCCGTCCCGTTGTCTGAGCGTACTTGTCTAACCTTCAGCTTGTAGAGAGATTCCAGTGTGGTTACTAACTCCTTAAAAGACTCAAATGTTTCTGATTTGGATTTGAGAAACATTACCCAAGAGAACCTTGAGTAGTCATCAGTAACCACAAAACAGTACAAGTCGCCTGCTATGCTCTTTGTACTGACTGGACCAAACAGATCCATATGAAGAAGTTCAAGAGGAAGTTCTATTGAATGAATTTTCTTTTCCTTATGAGACTTCTTCGTCTGTTTGCCTTTCTTGCAAGCTACACAAAAATCAGGAAGCTGGAAGTTCATGACATTAACTCCTCTCACTAGATCCTTCTGAATCAAGTGATTCATCTTTCTTTGACTAATGTGTCCCATTCTCCTATGCCAGGAGATTGAATCCTTCTCAGTAGCTTTAGATAGAAAACACTGAACCTCCTGATCCGTTGTAGCAGCTGTTGACAGATCCAAAACATAAAGGTCTTTATATCTTGAAGCAGTCATCGAAACTTGGTCTTCTGAGGTCACGTAATCTTTCTTGAGCACGTAACACTTCTTGTTGTTGAAGATGACTTTAAATCCCTTATCGCAGATTTGGGAAACAGAAAGTAAGTTATTTTGGAGTTGTTGAACATAGTTCACCTTATCAAACTTAACTTTCTGATTTCCCACTTCTCCCTGAGTTGTGATATATCCTCCCTTGTTTCCAGCAAACGAAACATGCCCTCCTTTTATTTGCTTGACGTTAGATTAAAGAGCCCTGTTTCCTGTCATGTGCCTGGATGCTCCGCTGTCTACAATCAATGTGTTAATTTCAGCACTGTAGTGAGCAGCCTGCACATACAATGTAAAGGATTTGTTTAGGTTAGGAACCCAAGCCTTTACTGGCTTGGGTTTCCCAGAGGCATCACACATCATAAATTCAACCCATTGACCCTTAGAGGGTGAGGGTAGCCTAGGTTCCTTCTTGTCATCATCATCAGACACAGAGGTTGACTTCTCTTTCCATAATCTTGATTTGTGCAATGTCTGTTTGTCATACACAGTCGACTGACTAACGGGTTGAACTTTATGTGCACCAGTTCTTCTAGGTAGAGTTAAAGAACTCATCTTAGAAGACCTAGGTTTTGAGTCCTGAAGTTCAATCTTTTTCCTAGGTGTCTGATAATAAAGACAATAGGAAGCCATGTGTCCACATTCTCCACAGTTGTAGCATGACCTGTTATCAACTTTATGATTAAACTTTCTTTGTGGAGACGTGTGTGACATTCTAGTAACATCACTTACTTTAGATTTTGACTCTGGTTCTTTTGATGTTTTTTCTTGTTTAACAGAGTTAACTGTTTAAACATGTTTAATATCTTTTTCCATTTGGTTAACTGGTTTTTGACTATTTGAAGTCCTTTTAGGATCTGATTTGACTTTGTTTGACCCTGACTTTAAGTTAACCTTTTCAAACTCTTTTTCAAGATTAACACAAGGCAATTTACCCTTTGCCTTTGAAGTGGCCTCCTTTTGTTTGTTTCCAGATTCAATGGTTGAACATGAGGAATCTGGATCACTAACAAGAGGAGTAGACACCACATGATCCTTGACGGGATTGTCATTTAAAGGTCTACTCTTAGTGTTCATCAAGGTCTCAGGTGGTGGTGCAACCACTTTGTAACCCAAACCCTCCCCATTGTTTCTTTCTCTCACTAAGTGTTGGACTATGTGTGATGAACTTGTCCAACTGTGCAGTTTCTGTTTTAATGAGTTCACTTCTACTTCTAGAACTGCCTTTTGCTTCTTAGTGTCTTCTAGGGATTTAGATAGTACCTAATGTCATTAGCTTGGTTAAATGCAACTACTTCGGTTTCCCTAAGCTGTTTACTCAAAAGGCTATCTTTTCTTTGTAACTATGCTCATTTTGTTTTAATACTCTATTCGCCTCAGTGCACAGTTGTAAATCTTTTACCAAGTTATCATTATGATCTAGTAACCTAGCAAATTTCTTATCTATGCTATTTCTAAATGTATTAAAATGAGAACAAGCATGATTATTAAACTTTTGGTGAGTGGTACTTACCTGAGTTGGTTCAAAAGAGTTAGTCATCAACGCAACATCAGATGTCTCTAGTTCTGGTGATTCTGTCTTTTCTGTCCTTGCTTTGGTAGTCTCCTCTTTAGGATTGTAGCTGACCTCAGTTGCAGTTGTCTCTTCCAATATTAGACATCGCTATATCAACTGCTAGATCTCCTTCACTCGCAGAATCATGA
The DNA here is from genome assembly GCA_025506515.1 of Flaveria trinervia. Taxonomy (NCBI): domain Eukaryota; kingdom Viridiplantae; phylum Streptophyta; class Magnoliopsida; order Asterales; family Asteraceae; genus Flaveria; species Flaveria trinervia. The sequence continues at coordinate 21,106 of JACCIX010001314.1, forward strand.
TCAAAGTCTTCTACACTTGCAATGTTTGATTCCCCTGGAGAGACAAACCTAAAGCTCCAGTCCTGTCCTTCATCATCACGAGCAGTCAAGGCTTTTGGATCCTTGCTTGATGAAGTAGAACTAGTAGCTTGCTTGTCTTGACGAGTGAAGGATGAGAATGGGTTCCCGTTGCCCGTCTTCTTTGGCTTAACACATTCTCTCTTGAAGTGCCCCTTCTCTCCATAGTTAAAGCAAGTCACTTTGCTCTTGTCAAAGCCAAATGTGGTATCCTTAGTAGCTACCAAGTTCTGTCCAGTCTTTTTCACAAACTTCTTTGCCCTCCGGACAACACTAGCTAAGGCCCACATTATGTCCATTCTCTCCAGCTCCATTTCGTCCACCTGCTCGTAGTCCTCGTCTGACAGATGGCAGTTGCAACAAGTCCATCATAAGAATGAACCACTGCAGCCAAAAGATCCATGTGTTCTTGAGCTACTTCTACAATCACATTACCAAAGTTCTCGGTCTTAAGTCTAGTAGCATTTGTTTCAGATCCAATATGTTGGGTACAAGAAAATCCCGACGTGTCTGATCCTGAAGGAGAAGCATGTGAAGGGCCCGATGAGCTAGACACAAATGCAGTCCGGAGAGGTGCTCCAGATGTCGAGCTTGAGGCGTGGCATTGTACAAAGCTGGATTCTGAGTATACGAAGACTTCTGAGCTCTGTACTTCATTCTAAGTGCTTCTTCTCGTAGCTTTAGAATGAAGTCATTTATATCGAGCTTTGTCAGCATTCCATTCTGTCTTAGGTTAGACACGAATGAAGCCCACTTTTCCGGCAATCCGTCTGCAAAGTTAGTAACTTTCTCTTCCATGGTAGTAGCCACCCCATGTGTATGCAGTTCACTCATCAGATGGTAGAATCTATCAATAACATCTTCCAAACTCTCGTTTCCCATCGATGAGAAGTTATCGAATTCCTTCTTTAACTCCTTAGCCTTGATTGCCTTCAACGAAGCATTCCCGTCGTACCTCTTTTCCAGCTCATCCCATAGTTTCTTGGACTGCTTATTCTCTGAGTACTGGTGGAAAATGTCTTTAGGGATGGACTGTGTAATCAATGCATAAACCCTCTTCTCTGCATTATATTTAACTTTCTGCGCGTCTGTCATCCCTCCTATGGTTAGCTTTACTCCATCGGCTCCCACCAGAGTACTATACCCAATCTCGCTAGCTTCCCACAGATTCGGATCCACTCCATTGAGGTAGATCTCAAAACGTTGTTTCCAGTGGGGAAACTCATCTAACGTTAAGAGCTTCGGTGGTTTATTATGATTACCCACCTCACTCTCAAGTAACAGCAGGTTCTGGATCCTAGAGTCCTTCCCAGCAGTAAAGGTTGACATTTGATCTTCTATGGCGAATAACTTTAAGTCTACTAAGACAAACTGGCAACTGGTGTGACTGAAGGATGCGATTGGGCTATCTGTCCGAATGAACTGAGTGAATGGTTCAATCGTGCGGCTGAACTAAGCGATTGGTTCAGTCATGCGAATGAAGCTGATGCGTATGTACACTGTGAACGAGTGGTTCAATCGTACGAATGGAGATGCGACTAGGTCCAATCGTGCGTTTGAGCAATGCGAATGAGGTCCCGTCGTGCGAATGGCTCAATCGTGCAACTGAAGCTGCTGTTTTGCGAAAATTTCTAGGTTAAACGTGTTTTAGTGGTAAAAATTTGAAATTTCGCAAGGTCTAATCGCCTAAGTCCGTAGAAACCAAACTTTGATGAGCAGGGAACGTCCAAGATCAATTTTGACACAAAAGATTGCATTTTTAGTGCAAAATTACAAACTTTTTATCAATCTTAATTGAATCACACGTAATCAAGAGCCAAGGCTCTCATACCACTTGTTTGGACCGGGTATTTACACGAAATACCTAGTGATTAGCGTGTAAACCAGATCAAATAGTGTGGAATCCTATTTGATTGGCGATCTAATCAATGAGAACACACGAAGAATCAATAAAGAATTGAAACTAACGTTAGAAATCGATTGGAAATTGATCTAATGTGTTCTATGAACTTGGAGAACGAATTGGAAAACTTCTAGATTGCTAGGGTATGTCTGGATTCGTAATACAATCAATGCCCCTTTTTTCACGAATTGGATTGTATTTATAGGTTAGTATTGTTCATCGGCGACTGGACCATTCGCATGGTTCAGTCGTGCGATTGAAGCATGCGGTTGATCCATACGCACGACTGAGTGTTCAGTCGTGCGACTGAGCCAATCTTATGTGTCAATAATATGACTGATCCAGTCTCCTGGTTCAGTCGTGCGACTGAGTCAATCGTATGAAGTTATTCATGCGTGTGGTCCATTCGCATGAGCCATTCGCATGAAAACTACATTATGTTAAGTTGGAATGTATTCATTAATAAACATTATGTGTAACCATTCAAACAATCACTATCCTAATTAACCAATTCAATATCGACTCATTTATTAAATATTAGTCATTACAAATCACAAACAACCAGTATCATTTCATTAATCATATCAAATTACATTAGAATCAGATAAACATGATCTATTACATTACATATCATGATCTAGGGACATACATGCATCAATAGAGGAACATGATGATGAATGCATGCATTAATGAACGAATGAAAGAAGTCTTGCAAGCATTGGATATCAGGGTCATTCTTTGTGATTGACCAAACGTGTAGTGCCTCAACCGCTTACCCCTAGTAGTGTGGCATAGGTTTAGATGTTCATTTATTGACTTCGGCCAAGTAGCTAAGACTAATGGTTACTCTAGTACCGTGGCATACGTTTAGCAGTTCATTTATTGACTTTGGCCTGGTAGCTAAGACTAACCGGGGTGTAGCACATGGTATTGGTACAGTTGATGTCCGATGCGCAAGTAAAGTTATATAGAACGAATGAACGAATGAATGAATGAAGAAGATAATAATGACATTATCTATGCGTACGTATGATGTGTGATCGTGTAAAAGTAACGAATTGTTTTATATGAAAGTAAAGTAAGTTTTATAATAAAACTAGGACTCACTCAGCAACGCTGACTTTTTATATGTTTTCCAGTTGGCAGGAAATGATTGCTGAGGATGGGACCGTGAAGCTACTCAGCTCCTTTTGGGATGGCATTCTTTTGATTGATGTTTTTGCATTGTAATGCGAACAAACTATTTTGTAATGAATGTTGTATTAATTTGCAAAAGCATTTACATGGAAATGAAAGATTGTTTTAGTTTTCCGCTGCGATTTTATGAAATACAAATGTAATTATACGTTTTATGTGCGATGAGAACCCAGCTGTAAGAGTTCCGAGAATGGGGCCTTACAAGTTAGTATCAGAGCCAAAGTTTAAGTGAAATGGGTAAATTTTCAAAATAAACCTAATCTTAAACTGAGAATGGGATGGAAAAGGAAATGGAATGCCTATCTGAGTAGCTGCGTGCGATCAGGTATTTTCTTAAAGTTAACCAGTTTTATGTGCGTGTGGTATGTGGTTATGTGTTGTATGTAGATTTAAATACTGATGTAGTCAGGACAGGTAATACTTGGGGTATGAAGAGTAAAGTAAGTGGCTAATCACAACTGGCCACTATAATTAGGGACTTACTATACTTGACATAAACTGAGTTGTTTCCTTGAATGACCGTGTTGGTGTTTGAATCTTTCAGTGTGAGTTAGAGAATGGTTGGAGGCAGATCTTCTAAAGCATCTGGAGGTGGAGGCCGTGGCGGGCCTGATGTTGAGTCGCAACCCAAGACAGGAAGACCAAGGGTCGAGAAGGTGATTCCTGAAGAACCACAGACTCCTCATCCAGAAGCGGGGGATGAGAGTGCAAACCTGAGGGCCTCAATAAAGGAGGCTGTTGTTGAAGAAGTACATCAGGTCATGCAGACAATCTTACCATCTGTGGTGACCGAAGTTATTAAGGCTGTACGAGAAGGGGAAAGAAAGGATAGAAACAGGCCCTCGAGAGAACGAGAACAACCAGAGCCGGAAACAGTTCTAACTGATGATGAGGAGGAAGAAGAAGAGCCCGTGCAGGATGTGGCATGAGGCTGTAGTTATGGGGCGTTTATGAGATGCAAGCCCCCTACTTTCGACGGTAATGGTAATACTGCCGCTGCTCATCGATGGGTGAGAGAAATGGAGTCTATTCTCGACATCAGCGAGTGTCAGGAAGATCAGAAGGTGAAGTATGGCACTCATTCCTTATGGACTCGGCACTATGCTTGTGGGACAACATTGTCCAAGCAGAGGGTAACCAGGCAATAGGAAGGATGAGGTGGGAGGAGTTGAAGAAGATGGTGATTGAGGAGTTCTGTCCTCATAGGGAGATGGATAAAATAGAGAGAGTTCCTGCAGCTGGAGGCGGGCACCATGACACACCAGGAGTACACCACCAAGTTTAATGAAATGGAACGGCTCGTGCCTGATTAGGTGACGCCTCTGTCTTGGAAGATCAAGAGGTACATTCAGGGTTTACCCGTGGATGTTCGCCGGCATATGATCGCCGCCCGGCCAAGTACGTTTAGGTCGGCGGTTGATTTGGCCGGAAGACTTTATGATGAGAGGGAGGTGATGGTGGTCGAAGCGAATAAGAAGGGCGGTGGTTATCGAAACTGGAACAGGAAGAGGTTTGGTCGGGGTAATGCCTCGACGGGTAACAAAAAGGCACGGGTGGATGACCGTCGCGTGGCCACACCGGGAGCGGGATCAAGGAGGTGTGATAAGTGTGGAAAGGAGCATGCGGGAGAATGTAGGCTAGGTTTGAATGTGTGCTTCAAGTATGGGAAGACACGGCATATGGCGAAGGATTGCCTGTTGGGCAAATGTTTTAACTGTGGGGAAACTGGTCATATGAGCAGGGATTGTAAGAAGCCGAGGGCTGAGAGTTCAGGGGCGAAGTGGACGGGAGATGATGGACTGAGGGTGAGCGCCAGGGCATTCACCATGACACAGGAGGAGGCTAGGACAGACCCTGACGTTGTGTCCGGTACGTTTCTAGTGAACCAAACTTTAGCTTCTGTGTTAATTGATTCTAGTGCTAGTAAGAGTTTTATTTCTGCTGCTTTCTGTGCTAAGCTGCCTGTTAGTAGTAGAGTGTTGATGCGCCCTTTGATGTAGAAACTGCCATAGGTAAGTCTACCAGGATTTCTGAGATGATAGAGAATTGTGATGTGGAACTTGAGGGTCATAAGTTTCCTGTTAGACTATTCGTGATGGCCTTAGGTGGTTTTGATTTGGTTCTTGGGATGGATTGGCTAGCGGACTTCGAGGCGAACATTGTGTGTCGCAAGAAGATGATTCGGTTGTCAGCGCCTGACGGTAGTTCAGTAACGGTTTATGGTGATCGGGTTATTATGATTCCGAAGGTGATCTCGATGGTGGTGTCGGAAAGTGTATGAGGCGTGGATGTACTGCTTACTTGGCCTATGTAAAAGATGTGGATACGCCAACACCACAACTAGCCGATGTACCGGTTGTGTGTGACTTTCCAGACGTGTTCCCAGAAGACTTATCAGGAGTGCCACCTGACAGAGAGATGAATTTCAAATTGATCTGATACCGGTGCCCAACTGTTGCCAAAGCACCGTATCGGTTGGCTCCGACCGAGATGAAAGAGTTGATGGAACAGTTGCAAGAGCTGCTTGATAAGGGGTTCATTAGACCGATTATCTCTCCTTGGGGTGCTCCGGTCCTGTTTGTAAAGAAGAACGACGGTAGTATGAGGATGTGCATCGATTACCGCGAGCTGAACAAGTTGACGGTGAAGAACCGATACCCCTTACCGAGGATAGATGATTTGTTCGATCAGCTTCAGGGTGCCAGTTGGTTCTCGAGAATAGATCTTCGATCTGGTTATCATCAGCTAAAGGTGAAAGAGCAACATATTCCTAAAACAGCTTTTCGTACGCACTATGGTCACTACAAGTTCCTCATCATGTCTTTTGGTTTGACCAATACGCCAGCAGCTTTAATAGATCTGATGAATCGAGTGTGTCGGCCGATGTTACATAAATCAGTGATCGTGTTTATTGATGATATCCTGATTTACTCGAGGAGCGAAGTAGAGCATGCCGGTCACATTCGGGAGGTTCTAGAGACGTTGAGAAGGGAGAAATTGTATGCTAAATTCTCCAAGTGCACGTTTTGGTTGTGCGAAGTTTAGTTTCTGGGTCATGTGGTGAATCCTGACGGGATAATGGTGGACCCGGCGAAAGTGGAGGCGGTTATGCAATGGCAGTCACTGAAGACGCCATCCGAGATCCGTAGCTTCTTTGGTTTGGTGGGCTACTATAGAAGATTTATCCAAGACTTCTCTAAGATTGCTTCTCCACTAAAAGTTGACCCGAAAAGATGTAAAGTTTGTTTGGGTTCAGGCTTAAGAGAAGGCGTTCGAGGAACTGAAGGCGAGGTTGACTCAAGCTCCAGTCCTGTCCTTACCCGATGGAAGTGAAGATTTGGTGGTTCATTCTGATGCTTTCTACTCGGGGTTGGGGTGCGTGTTAACGCAAAGAGGAAAGGCTATAGCCTATGCATCTCGACAACTAAAGGTTCATGAGGTCAATTATCCTACTCATGACTTGGAGCTAGCAGCCGTGGTCTTTGTGTGAAGATTTGGAGGCACTACCTCTCCGGGACGAAGTGCACCATATTCACTGACCACAAGAGTCTGAAGTACTTCTTCGAGCAGAAGGATCTGAACATGAGGCAGAGACGGTGGTTGGAACTTATAAACGACTATGATTGTGAGATCCACTACCATCCGGGCAAGGCCAATGTAGTGGCTGACGCCCTTAGCCGGAAGGAGAGACCCGATCCGATTCGGGTGAAAGCATATCAGTTGATCATGACCTCCGATGTAATAAAGCAAGTCAAAGAGTTCCAAGATGAGGCATTGAAAGAAGATCATCTTAACTGTGAAAGAATGAGAGGTCTGGTCGAAATTGGGTTAAAACACACTCGGTGTTAGTACCCGATTCGGTCGTGTGTGGATTCCTCGTTTTGGGGATCCAATTTGATTAAATTGGTTCACGTGTGTGTTTAGAGGGCTTGAGAATCAAAACTTCACATCATTAGAGGTTGTTACGAAAAGGAAAAACCTATCCATGCAAGAACTATTATTGTTTAATGTCTTTGTATGGCTAGATTGTTATCTTTTTATTTTTCTCAGTTTTCATTAATACTTTAATTCACCCTTATCTCAACTTGCATGATTTCAATTAAAATATGATTAAATCTTATGTACTTAATCAAGTTACTTTGAATTAGCTTGTTTTTATCGATCACGCATAGGGTTCTTGTTTAAAGTCCGATTACTTTCATTCCTCCAGTGTAATTTGATTCTCGATTCTTTCTTAGTGAATACGTGTAGTTTATTGTTTCTTTACACCCGATTCCTTTCCTAAAGACTAATAGAGTTTTATTTGAATCAACAGTTATAATTTTGAATGATTCTATGCATTTTCGACGTAGTGGTGTCTAAAGTTGGTTGTGGAAAGTTCTTGGTGAGTTTATGCATGAGTGTAATTGTACTAGGGCTCAATCATGTGCTTTTGTGTTTGGGTTTGGTCTCGATTTGTATAATAGATACTATGTTTCATTTTATATTAATTCGTGTGATTCTAAGGATGCTTACAATCAGATATGAAAAATTGTTTCACGAGTGTGTTCAGAGTGCTTGAGAATCAAAACTTCATAGCATTAGAGGGTGTTACGAAAAGGAAAAACCTATAATTGCAAGAACTATTGTTGTTTGATGTATTCGTATGGCTAGAGCGTTTTCTATTTAGTTTGCTAAGTTTTCATGAATACTTTATTACACCCTATCTCTAGTTGCATGATTTTAATTAAAATGCAATTAAATCTTATGTACTTATTCATGTTACTTTGATTTGGCTTATTTTTATCAATGACGAATAGGGTTTCTTGTTTAAAGTCCGATTACATTCAATCCTCCGGTGTAATTTGATTCTCCATTCTTTTTAAGTAAATACGAGTATTTTATTGTTTCTTTACACCCGGTTTCCTTTCCTAAAGGCTAATAGAGTTTTATTCGAATCAAGAATTATAAATTTTCTTGATTCGATGGATTTTTCAGCTGGTAGTGTCTGAAGTTAGTTATGGAATGTTCTCGATGAGTTTGGGCATCACTATAATATATTACGGCTCAATCGTAGTGTTTTGTGTTTGTGTTTTGTTTTGATTTGTATAATAGATACTATGTTCCATTTTTTATCAATTAGTGTAATTCTAATGATGCTTACAATCTGATACGATTAAATTGGTTCATGTGTGTGTTCAGAGGGCTTAAGAATCAAAACTTCACAGCATTAGAGGTTGTTACGTAAGGGAAAAAACTATCCATGCAAGAACTATTATTGTGTAATGTCGTTGTATGGCTAGATCATTATCTATTTATTTTTCTAATTTTCATTAATACTTTAATAAACCCTATCTCAACTTGCATGATTTTAATTAAAATGTGATTAAATCTTATGTACTTAATGAAGTTACTTTGAATTGGCTTGTTTTTATCGATCACGCATAAGGTTTCTTGTTTAAAGTCTGATTACTTTCATTCCTCCGGTGTAATTTGATTCTCGATTCTTTCTTAGTGAATACGAGTAGTTTATTGTTTCTTTACACCCTATTCCTTTCCTAAAGACTAATAGAGTTATATTTGAACCAACAATTATAATTTTGAGTGATTCTATGCATTTTTGAGGTAGTAGTGTCTAAAGTTGGTTGTGGAAAGTTCTCGATGAGTTTATGCATTAGTGTTATTATACCAGGGCTCAATCATGTGGTTTGTGTTTGGGTTTGGTCTCGATTTGTATAATGGATACTATGTTCCATTTTATATTAATTCGTGTGATTCTAGAGATGCTTAAATTGAGATATGATTAAATTTTTCACTAGTGTGTTCAGAGGGCTTGAGAATCAAAACTTCATATCATTAGAGGGTGTTACGAAAAGGAAAAACGTATACTTGCAAGAACTATTGTTGTTTGATGTATTTGTATGGCTAGATCGTTTTCTATTTATTTTTCTAAGTTTTCATGAATACTTTAATACACCCTATCTCTAGGTGCATGATTTTAATTAAAATGCAATTAAATCTTATATACTTATTCATGTTACTTTGATTTGGCTTATTTTTATCAATGACGAATAGGGTTTCTTGTTTAAAGTCCGATTACATTCATTCCTCCAGTGTAATTTGATTCTTGATTCTTTTTAAGTAAATACGAGTATTTTATTGTTTCTTTACACCCGGTTTCCTTTCCTAAAGGCTAATAGAATTTTATCCGAATCAACAATAATAGTTTTTCTTGATTTGATGGATTTTTGAGCTAGTAGTGTCTGAAGTTTGTTGTGGAATGCTCTCATTGAGTTTGGGCATCAGTATAATATATTAGGGCTCAATCATAGTCTTTTGGGTTTGTGTTTGGCTTTGATTTGTATAATAGATACTATGTTTGATTTTTTATCAATTCGTGTAATTTTAATGATGCTTACAATCTGATAAGATTAAATTGGTTCATGTGTGTGTTGGGAGGGCTTGAGAATCAAAACTTCACAGCATTAGAGGTTGTTACGTAAGGGAAAAAACCATCCATGCAAGAACTATTATTGTGTAATGTCGTTGTATGGCTAGATCATTATCTATTTATTTTTCTAAGTTTTCATTAATACTTTAATACACCCTATCTCAACTTGCATTTTTAATTAAAATGTGATTAAATCTTATGTACTTAATCAAGTTACTTTGATTTGGCTTGTTTTTATCAATCACGCATAGGGTTTCTTGTTTAAAGCCCAATTACTTTAATTCCTCCGGTGTAATTTCATTCTTGATTCTTTTTTAGTGAATACGAGTAGTTTATTGTTTCTTTACACCCGATTCCTTTCCTAAAGACTAATAGAGTTTTACTCAAATCAACAATTATAATTTTGAATGATTCTGTGGATTTTTGAGATAGTAGTGTCAAAAGTTGGTTGTGGAAAGTTCTCTATGAGTTTGTGCATTAGTGTAATTATACTAGGGCTCAATCACATGGTTTTGTGTTTGGGTTGGTCTCGATTTGTATAATAGATACTATGTTCCATTATATATTAATTCGTGTGATTCTAATGATGCTTAAAATCAGATATGATTAAATTTTTTCACGCGTGTGTTCAGAGGGCTTGAGAATCAAAACTTCATATCATTAGAGGGTGCTACGAAAAGGAAAAACCTATACTTGCAAGAACCATTGTTGTTTGATGTATTTGTATGGCTAGACCATTTTCTATTTATTTTGCTAAGTTTTCATGAATACTTTATTACACCCTATCTCAAGTTGAATGATTTTCATTAAAATGCAATTAAATATTATGTACTTATTCATGTTACTTTGATATGGCTTGTTTTTATCAATGACACATAGGGTTTCTTGTTTAAAGTCCGATTACTTTCATTCGTCCAGTGTAATTTGATTCTGGATTCTTTTTAAGTAAATACGAGTATTTCATTGTTTCTTTACACCCGATTTCCTTTCCTAAAGGATAATAAAGTTTTATTCGAATCAACAATTATAATTTTTATTGATTCGATGGATTTTTGAGCTAGTAGTGTCTGTAGTTAGTTGTGGAATGTTCTAGATGAGTTTGAGCATCAGTGTAATTATATTAGGGCTCAATCGTAGGGTTTTGTATTTGTGTTTGGTTTTGATTTGTATAATATATACTATGTTCCATTTTTTTCTATTAGTGTGATTCTAATGATGCATACAATCCGATATGATTAAATGGTTCACGTGTGTTCATAGGGCTTGAGAATCAAAACTTCACAGCATTAGAGGTTGTTAAGAAAAGGAAAAACCTATCCATGCAAGAACTATTATTGTTTAATGTCTTTGTTTGGCTAGATTGTTATCTATTTATTTTGCTATTTTTCACTAAACTTTAATACACCTACCTCAACTTGCATTATTTTAATTAAAATGTGATTAAATCTTATGTACTTAATCAAGTTACTTGAATGGGCTTGTTTTTATCGATCACACATAGGGTTTCTTGTTTAAAGTCCGATTACTTTCATTCATCCGGTGTAATTTGATTCTGGATTCTTTTTAAGTAATACGAGTATTTCATTGTTTCTTTACACCCGATTTCCTTTCCTAAAGGATAATAAAGTTTTATTCGAATCAACAATTATAATTTTTATTGATTCGATGTATTTTTGAGCTAGTGGTGTCTGTAGTTAGTTGTGGAATGTTCTAGATGAGTTTGCGCATCAGTGTAATTATATTAGGGCTCAATCGTAGGGTTTTGTATTTGTGTTCGGTTTTGATTTGTATAATATATACTATGTTCCATTTTTTTCAATTAGTGTGATTCTAATGATGCATACAATCCGATATGATTAAATTGGTTCACGTGTGTTCATAGGGCCTGAGAATCAAAACTTCACAGCATTAGAGGTTGTTAGGAAAAGGAAAAACCTATCCATGCAAGAACTATTATTGTTTAATGTCTTTGTTTGGCTAGATTGTTATCTATTTATTTTGCTATGTTTTCATTAATACTTTAATACACCCTATCTCAACTTGCATGATTTTAATTAAAGTGTGATTAAATCTTATGTACTTAATCAAGTTACTTTGAATTTGCTTGTTTTTATCGATCACACATAGGGTTTCTTGTTTAAAGTCCGATTACTTTCATTTGTCCAGTGTAATTTGATTCTGGATTTTTTTAAATAAATACGAGTATTTCATGTTTCTTTACACCCGATTTCCTTTCCTAAAGGATAATAAAGTTTTATTCGAATCAACAATTATAATTTTTATTGATTCGATGGATTTTTGAGCTAGTGGTGTCTGTAGTTAGTTGTGGAATGTTCTAGATGAGTTTGCGCATCAGTGTAATTATATTAGGGCTTAATCATAGGGTTTTGTATTTGTGTTTGGTTTTGATTTGTATAATATATACTATGTTCCATTTTTTTCAATTAGTGTAATTCTAATGATGCATACAATCCGATATGATTAAATTGGTTCACGTGTGTTCATAGGGCTTGAGAATCAAAACTTCACAGCATTAGAGGTTGTTAAGAAAAGGAAAAACCTATCCATGCAAGAACTATTATTGTTTAATGTCTTTGTTTGGCTAGATTGTTATCTATTTATTTTGCTATGTTTTCATTAATACTTTAATACACCCTATCTAAACTTGCATGATTTTAATTAAAATGTGATTAAATCTTATGTACTTAATCAAGTTACTTTGAATTGGCTTGTTTTTATCGATCACACATAGGGTTTCTTGTTTAAAGTCCGATTACTTTCATTCGTCCAGTGTAATTTGATTCTGGATTCTTTTTAAGTAAATACGTGTATTTCATTGTTTCTTTACACCCGATTTCCTTTCCTAAAGGATAATAAAGTTTTACTCGAATCAACAATTATAATTTTTATTGATTCGATGTATTTTTGAGCCATTAGTGTCTGTAGTTAGTTGTGGAATGTTCTAGATGAGTTTGAGCATCAGTGTAATTATATTAGGGCTCAATCGTAGGGTTTTGTATTTGTGTTTGGTTTTGATTTGTAATATATACTATGTTCCATTTTTTTCAGTTAGTGTGATTCTAATGATGCATACAATCCGATATGATTAAATTGGTTCACGTGTGTTCATAGGGCTTGAGAATTAAAACTTCACAGCATTAGAGGTTGTTAAGAAAAGGAAAAACCTATCCATGCAAGAACTATTATTGTTTAATGTCTTTGTTTGGCTAGATTGTTATCTATTTATTTTGCTATGTTTTCATTAATACTTTAATACACCCTATCTCAACTTGCATGATTTTAATTAAAATGTGATTAAATCTTATGTACTTAATCAAGTTACTTTGAATTGGCTTGTTTTTATCGATCACACATAGGGTTTCTTGTTTAAAGTCCGATTACTTTCATTCCTCAAGTGTAATTTGATTCTTGATTCTTTTTTAGTGAATACGAGTAGTTTATTGTTTTTTTACACCTGATTCCTTTCCTAAAGACTAATAGAGTTGTACTCAAATCAACAATTATAATTTTGAATGATTCTATGGATTTTTGAGGTAGTAGTGTCTAAAGTAGGTTATGGAATGTTCTTGCTGAGTTTGTGCATCAATGTAATTCTACTAGGGCTCAATCATGTGGTTTTGTGTTTGTGTTTGGTGTCGATTTGAATAATAGATATTATGTTCCATTTTATATTAATTTGTGTGATTCTAATGATGCTTACAATCAGATATGATTAAATTGTTTCACGAGTGTGTTCACAGGGCTTGAGAATCAAAACTTCATATCATTAGAGGGTGTTACGAAAAGGAAAAACCTATACTTGCAAGAACTATTGTTGTTTGATGTATTTGTATGGCTAGACCTATTTCTTTTTAGTTTGCTAAGTTTTCATTAATACTTTATTACACCCTATCTCTAGTTTCATGATTTTAATTAAAATGCAATTAAATCTTATGTACTTATTAATGTTACTTTGATTTGGCTGGTTTTTATCAATGACACATAGTTTTTCTTATTTAAAGTCCAATTACATTCATTCCTCAAGTGTAATTTGATTCTCGATTCTTTTTATGTATATACGAGTATTTTATTGTTTCTTTACACCCGATTTCCTTCCCTAAATGCTAATAAAGTTTTATTCGAATCAACGATTATAATTTTTATTGATTCGATGGATTTCTGAGCTCGTAGTGTGTGAAGTTAGTTGTGGAATGTTCTCGACGAGTTTGGGCATCAGTGTAATTGTATTAGGGCTCAATCGTAGAGTTTTGTGTTTGTGTTTGGTTTTGATTTGTATAATATACTATGTTCCATTTTTTTCAATTAGTGTGATTCTAATGATGCATACAATCCGATATGATTAAATTGGTTCACGTGTGTTCATAGGGCTTGAGAATTAAAACTTCACAGCATTAGAGGTTGTTAAGAAAAGGAAAAACCTATCCATGCAAGAACTATTATTGTTTAATGTCTTTGTTTGGCTAGATTGTTATCTATTTATTTTGCTATGTTTTCATTAATACTTTAATAGACCCTATCTCAACTTGCATGATTTTAATTAAAATGTGATTAAATCTTATGTACTTAATCAAGTTACTTTGAATTGGCTTGTTTTTATCGATCACACATAGGGTTTCTTGTTTAAATTCCGATTACTTTCATTCCTCCAGTGTAATTGGATTCTCGATTCTTTTTTAGTGAATACGAGTAGTTTATTGTTTCTTACACCCGATTCCTTTCCTAAAGACTAATAGAGTTTTACCCAAATCAATAATTATAATTTTGAATGATTCTGTGGATTTTATGAGGTAGTAGTGTCCAAAGTTGGTTGTGGAAAGTTCTCGGTGAGTTTGTGCATCAGTGTAATTATACTAGGGCTCAATCATGTGGTTTTGTGTTTGTGTTTGGTCTCGATTTGTATAATAGATACTATGATCCATTTTATATTAATTCATGTGATTCTAATGATGCTTACAATCAGATATGATTAAATTGTTTCACGAGTGTGTTCACAGGGCTTGAGAATCAAAACTTCATAGTATTAGAGGGTGTTACGAAAAGGAAAAACCTACACTTGCAAGAACTATTGTTGTTTGATGTATTTGTATGGCTAGACCGGTTTCTTTTTATTTTGCTAAGTTTTCATTAATACATTATTACACCCTATCTCTAGTTGCATGATTTCAATTAAAATGCAATTAAATCTTAAATACTTATTCATGTTACTTTGATTTGGCTTGTTTTTATCAATGACTCATAGGGTTTCTTATTTAAAGTCTCATTATATTCATTCCTCCAGTGTAATTTGATTCTCTATTCTTTTTATGTATATACGAGTATTTTATTGTTTCTTTACACCCGATTTCCTTTCCTAAATGATAATAAAGTTTTATTCCAATCAACAAGTATAATTTTATTGATTCGATGGATTTTTGAGCTAATAGTGTCTGAAGTTAGTTGTGGAATGTTCTCGATGAGTTTGGACATCAGTGTAATTATATTAGGGCTCAATCGTAGGGTTTTGTGTTTGTGTTTGGTTTTGATTTGTATAATAGATACTATGTTCCATTTTTTTCTATTAGTGTGATTCTAATGATGCTTATATAGTGTTGATGTCATGGAAAAGTCCTCACACTTTCGAATTGTTAATATTGATTAGCGAGGAAATTTGGGTAGTACTACTAGGTCTGACGAGCCCCACCTGTGTGACTCGAGGTCAAACGGGTGCAAGTTGTCCTAATCAACATTGTCACGACGTGTTAAGTCGTGGCAGGAGGCAACAACGTAACACAGTCAGCTTCAATTGCGAAATCGCTATGAAATAATATTTATTGTTAATGGACTAGCTATCTGTTACAATACGCTACTTGTACATCTCTATTATTAAACTGTTTATATTTGAATATCTCTTGAACTCACCAACCATTGTGTTGACATTTTTAGTATGCTATTCTCAGGTCATTAGCTTGCTTGCCATAGGAGCACTGCATGGTCCACTGCATTCTATGACACGGTCTTCAAGACAATTTTATCATTTTAATAATTAATGATTTCTCTTTTGGGATTGGCATGTGTTTTGCCTCAATTATACTTTTGTTTCTTTGGGTTGTTTTCAAAACACTTCCGCACTGTTTAATTTATTTACTTTGGATTGATTTCATTTAAATTATGGCATATAGAGTCGTTCTAAGTAACTATTGACTGTGATCCTGGTTTGTTCACACGCCTCGCAGTAAAACTCTGCCAGTGGATTTTGAGGGTGTGACATGGATCGTTATCTATTTATTTTGCTAAGTTTTCATTAATACTTTAATACACCCTATCTCAACTTGCATGATTTTAATTAAAATGTGATTAAATCTTATGTACGTAATCAAGTTACTTTGACTTGGCTTGTTTTTATCGATCACGCATAGGGTTTCTTGTTTAAAGTCCGATTACTTTCATTTCTCCAGTGTAATTTGATTCTCAATTCTTTTTTAGTGAATACGAGTAGTTTATTGTTTCTTTACACCTGATTCCTTTCCTAAAGACTAATATAGTTTTATTTGAATCAACAATTATATATTTGAATGATTCTGTGCATTTTTGAGGTAGTAGTGTCTAAAGTTGGTGTGGAAAGTTGTTAGTGAGTTTATGCATCAGTGTAATTATACTAGGGCACAATCATGTGGTTGTGTTTGGGTTTGGTCTCGGTTTGTATAATAGATACTATGTTCCATTTTATATTAATTCGTGTGATTCTAATGATGCTTACAATCAGATATGATTAAATTGTTTCACGAGTGTGTTCAGAGGGCTTGAGAATCAAAACTTCATAGCATTAGAGGGTGTTACGAAAAGGAAAAACCTATACTTGCAAGAACTATTGTTGTTTGATGTATTCGTACGGCTAGATCATTTTCTATTTATTTTGCTAAGTTTTCATGAGTACTTTATTACACCCTATCTCTAGTTGCATGATTTGAATTAAATCTTATGTACTTATTCATGTTACTTTGATTTGGCTTGTTTTTATCAATGACGCATAGGGTTTCTTGTTTAAAGTCCGATTACTTTCATTCCTCCAGTGTAATTTGATTCTCCATTCTTTTTAAGTAAATACGAGTCTTTTATTGTTTCGTTACACCCGGTTTCCTTACCTAAAGGCTAATAAAGTTTTATTCGAATCATCAATTATAATTTTTATTGATTCGATGGATTTTTGAGCTAGTAGTGTCTGAAGTTAGTTGTGGAATGTTCTCCATGAGTTTGAGCATCAGTATAATATATTCGGGGTCAATCGTAGTGTTTTTGTGTTTGTGTTTGTGTTTGATTTTGATTTGTATAATAGATACTATGTTCCATTTTTTATCAATTAGTGTGATTGTAATGATGCTTACAATCCGATATGATTAAATTGGTTCATGTGTGTGTTTAGAGGGCTTGAGAATCAAAACTACACAGCATTAGAGGTTGTTACATAAAGGAAAAAACTATCCATGCAAGAACTATTATTGTGTAATGTCTTTGTATGGCTAGATCGTTATCTATTTATTTTGCTAAGTTTTCATTAATACTTTAATACACCCTATCTCAACTCGCATGATTTTAATGAAAATGTGATTAAATCTTATGTACTTAATCAAGTTACTTTGAATTGGCTTGTTTTTATCGATTACGCATAGGGTTTCTTGTTTAAAGTTCGATTACTTTCATTCCTCTAGTGTAATTTGATTCTCGATTCTTTTTTAATGAATACGAGTAGTATATTGTTTCTTTACACCCGATTCCTTTCCTAAAGCCTAATAGAGTTTTACGCAAATCAACAATTATAAGTTTGAATGATTCTGTGGATTTTTGAGGTAGTAGTGTCCAAAGTTGGTTGTGGAAAGTTCTCGGTGAGTTTGTGCATCAGTGTAATTATACTAGGGCTCAATCATGTGGTTTTGTGTTTGGGTTTGGTCTCGATTTGTATAATAGATACTATGTTCCATTTTATATTAATTCGTGTGATTCTAATTATGATTACAATCAGATATGATTAAATTGTTTCACGAGTGTGTTCAGAGGGCTTGAGAATGAAAACTTCATAGCATTAAAGGGTGTTACGAAAAGGAAAAACCTATACTTGCAAGAACTATTGTTGTTTGATGTATTTGTATGGCTAGACCATTTTCTTTTTATTTTGCTAAGTTTTCATTAATACTTTATACACCCTATCTCTAGTTGCATGATTTCAATTAAAATGCAATTAAATCTTATGTACTTATTCATGTTACTTTGATTCGGCTTGTTTTTATCAATGACGGATAGGGTTTCTTATTTAAAGTCCGATTACATTCATTCCTCCAGTGTAATTTGATTCTCCATTCTTTTTATGTATATACGAGAATTTTATTGTTTCTTTACACGCGATTTCCTTTCCTAAATGCTAATAAAGTTTTATTCCAATCAACAATTATAATTTTTATTCATTCGATGGATTTTTGAGCTAGTAGTGTCTGAAGTAAGTTGTGGAATGTTCTAGATGAGTTTGGGCATCTGTGTAATTATATTAGGGCTCAATCGTAGGGTTTTGTGTTTGTGTTTGGTTTTGACTTGTATAATAGATACTATGTTACATTTTTTATCAATTAGTGGGATTCTAATGATGCTTACAATCCGATATGATTAAACTAGTTCATATGTGTGTTCAATGTGCTTGAGAATCAAAACTTGACCGCATTAGAGGTTGTTACGAAAAGGAAAAACCGATCCATGCAAGAACTATTATTGTTTAATGTCTTTGTATGGCTAGATCGTTATCTATTTGTTTTGCTAAGTTTTCATTAATACTTTAATACACCCTATCTCAACTTGCATGATTTTAATAAAAATGTGATTAAATCTTATGTACTTAATCAAGTTACTTTGAATTGGCTTGTTTTTATCGATCACGCATAGGGTTTCTTGTTTAAAGTCCGATTACTTTCATTCCTCCGGTGTATTTTGATTCTCAATTCTTTCTTAGTGAACACGAGTAGTTTATTGTTTCTTTACACCTGATTCCTTTCCTAAAGACTAATAGAGCTTTATTTGAATCAAAAAATATAAATTGGAATGATTCTGTGCATTTTTGAGGTAGTAGTGTCTAAAGTTGGTTGTGGAAAGTTGTCGGTGAGTTTATGCATTAGTGTAATTATACTAGGGCTCAATCATGTGGTTTTGTGTTTGGGTTTGGTCTCGATTTGTATAATAGATACTATGTTCCATTTTATATTAATTCGTGTGATTCTAATGATGCTTACAATCAGATATGGTTAAATTGTTTCACGAGTGTGTTCGGAGGGCTTGAGAATTAAAATTTCATAGCATTAGAGGGTGTTACGAAAAGGAAAAACCTATACTTGCAAGAACTATTGTTGTTTGATGTATTCGTATGGCTAGACCCTTTTCTATTTATTTTGCTAAGTTTTCATGAATACTTTATTACACCCTATCCCTAATTGCATGATTTTAATTAAAATGCAATTAAAACTTATGTACTTATTCATGTTACTTTAATTTGGCTTGTTTTTATCAATGACGCATAGGATTTCTTGTTTAAAGTCTCATTACTATCATTCCTCGAGTGTAATTTGATTCTCGATTCTTTTTAAGTAAATACGAGTGTTTTATTGTTTCTTTACACCCGGTTTCCTTTCCTAAAGGCTAATAAAGTTTTATTCGAATCAACAATTATAATTTTTATTAATTCGATGGATTTTTGAGCTAGTAGTATCTGAAGTTAGTTGTGGAATATTCACGATGAGTTTGGGCATCAGTATAATATACTCGGGGTCAATCGTAGTGTTTTGTGTTTGTGTTTATGTTTGGTTTTGATTTGTATAATAGAGACTATGTTCCATTTTTCATCAATTATTGTAATTATAATGATGCTTACAATCCGATATGATTAAATGGTTCATGTGTGGTTGAGAGGGCTTGAGAATCAAAACTTCACATCATTAGAGGTTGTTACGTAAAGGAAAAAACTATCCATGCAAAACTATTATTGTGTAATGTCTTTGTATGGCTAGATCGTTATCTATTTATTGTGCTAACTTTTCATTAATACTTTAATACACCCTATCTTAACTTGCATGATTTTAATTAAAATGTGCTTAAATCTTATGTACTTAATCAAGTTACTTTGAATTGGCTTGTTTTTATCGATCACGCATAGGGTTTCTTGTTTAAAGTCAGATTACTTTCATTCCTCCGGTGTAATTTGATTCTCGATTCTTTTTGGGAATACGAGTAGTATTTATTGTTCTTTACACCTGATTCCTTTCCTAAAGACTAATAGAGTTTTATTTGAATCAACAATTATAATTTTGAATGATTCTGTGCATTTTTGAGGTAGTAGTGTCTAAAGTTGGTTGTGGAAAGTTGTCGGTGAGTTTATGCATTAGTGTAATTATACTAGGGCTCAATCATGTGGTTTTGTGTTTCGGTTTGGTCTCGATTTGTATAATAGATACTATGTTCCATTTTATATTAATTCGTGTGATTCTAATGATGCTTACAATGAGATATGATTAAATTGTTTCACGAGTGTGTTCAGAGGGCTTGAGAATCAAAACTTCATAGCATTAGAGGGTGTTACGAAAAGGAAAAACCTATACTTGCAAGAACTATTGTTGTTTGATGTATTCGTACAGCTAGATCGTTTTCTATTTATTTTGCTAAGTTTTTATGAATACTTTATTACACCCTATCTCTAGTTGCATGATTTTAATTAAAATGCAATTAAAACTTATGTACTTATTCATGTTACGTTGATTAGGCTTGTTTTTATCAACGATGCATAGGGTTTGTTGTTTAAAGTCTGATTACTTTCATTCCTCCGGTGTAATTTGATTCTCGATTCTTTTAAAGTAAATACGAGTGTTTTATTGTTTCTTTACACCCGGTTTCCTTTCCTAAGGCTAATAAAGTTTTATTCGAATCAACAGTTATAATTTTTATTGATTCGATGGATTTTTGAGTTAGTTGTGTCTGAAGTTAGTTGTGGAATGTTCTCGATGAGTTTGGGCATCAGTATAATATATTCGGGGTCAATCGTAGTGTTTTGTGTTTGTGTTTGTGTTTGGTTTTTATTTGTATAATAGATACTATGTTCCATTTTTTATCAATTAGTGTAATTATAATGATGCTTACAATCCGATATGATTAGATTGGTTCATGTGTGTGTTCAGAGGGCTTGAGAATCAAAACTTCACAGCATTAGAGGTTGTTACGTAAAGGAAAAAACTATCCATGCAAGAACTATGATTGTGTAATGTCTTTGTATGGCTAGATTGTGACATCCGGTAAATTTCCGTTACCAAACTCCGTTAGTTCCGTTAAGTCTTGTATACACGTGTGGTGAGCACACACTAGTTTTCGTTTAACGTTGGTGACCTAATAATAATGGATAATGTTAGTTTGATGTGAATCTAATTGATTATGTGAGTATTGGGTTATGTTTATGTGTTTACACATTTTTAAAAGGTTAATTAGAAAATTAATCGCGTAACGCGAAAACGTGCCTATTTATTCGTATGTCTTGTGTTTTTATAAAGATAAGATATATAATGATTTTCGTAAGTTTATATGTTATATTATGAAGTTAAAAACACTTTACAAAGAGTTTAAAGCTTAGTTTTTTATAAAATACAAATTACAAGGGTTAAAAGGGTAAATATGTAAATTAAAATTTAATAAAACAACTCCAAACCCTAGCCAACCCCCCTTCGGCCGCAAACACTTCCCAAACACCTCTCCTTCCGCGAAATCAGCCAAGAACAAGCATCAAAACATCAATTTGATTCGATTACAAGGCATACAACATGTAGGAATCATCAATTGCAAGCTATACACGTTTAAAGGTTAAATTTTTCATGTTTTTGTGAGTTGTTCATGATGGCCGAACCCTAATTCGTGAATTGGCCTTCATGGAGTCGAAATTGATGTTGGTTGATGATGTTAGTATGTTAGTTAGATTGTATACATGTTAGTTAACGTCGATTATGCATGAATCCTATGTTTTTAGTGGATTGATCATGAACCTTGTGTATGAAACAAACCCTAGTTCGAAAATGCTATGATTATGCATGATGGATGATTGTTTGATGAATGTATGATGATTAGTAGGTTGTATGAACGTTAGGATACATTGATTTTGCAAGAAATTGGTGAGTTGAAGTTGGTGTTCATAGGTTACTAATAATAGTAACTTTATTTTGCATGTAATGGTGATCTAGTGATGGATTGATGTTATGGATGTGTTCATGATGATGATTGGATGCTAGATTGTGTTATGAACGCTAGAATTCTTTGAATGGATGTTATTGATTCATAGCTTGCCAAAAGTAGAAACTTTTGTTTATGAAGATTGTTAGATTATGGTGATTAGATGATGTTCATCATGTCAAGATATTGTATGGAGTTTGAGATAGTATAAATATGTTGAATTCATGAATACATTGGATGGTTGATGGATGTTGGGATGTACTTTCCCAAAAAGGAAACTTTATTTGCATAACGTCTGAAAAATGATAGCTTGAACATGTTTGGGATGTTAGGAGCATGTTAGTATGATCATGGATGAATTCTAAGGTGATGAAACATGTTGAATTAGTTGTATGGGATGTTTTGGATAATCATGGATGATGTTTGGACTTTGATGGTCATGTATGATGTTGGTGTTGATTAGTAGTTAGGACATCATGTTTGGGACTGGAAATTGATTGTTGTGATGTTTGTTGAATGCAATGCATATGGTTAATGAATATGGTTATGATCATCATACACGCGTGCGAATCTGAGGCCCCTACTTAGTAGGATTGGCAGGGTTTAGGATGTGAAGTCGTGAGTGGCTTCACATGGCATGTAGTAAGTGGTTTGATCTTTGTGTGACATGTTAGTTGTGTTGTAACTAGTGAATATGTTAATGTTCTAGATTCGCATGACTTGTATGATACTTGGTTGTATGATGATCTAAGTGTTACACCTGGATGATATAGCATACATATGGTCTATTGAATGTTAACTATGTATGATATATGTGTATGATTACTTGAATGGTTTACAACACATAAAGTCACCAACGGGTCAAACAGGTCAACTAGGTCAAACATGTCTGTTTTACTTGAAATCTTGAGTCCTTGGTTGTAGTGTACTTAGGGTTTCACATGTTCTTTGATTACACGTACTCATGCACTTATATGATCTAGGTAACCTCTGAAGGTTGTCTGTCTATTCTGTTTGACAAGTCAAACTCTGTGTATCTAAACGCACATAAGGTGAGTTCATGCCCCACTTTTTATTTACTCTCTTGGGGGAGATAGCATACTGGTAAATGACGAACGCTTTATGTATTTAAGTTGTGTACAATATTATATAGTGTTGATGTCATGGAAAAGTCCTCACACTTTCGAATTGTTAATATTGATTAGCGGGGAAATTTGGGTAGTACTACTGGGTCTGACGAGCCCCGCCTGTGTGACTCGAGGTCAACCGGGTGCAAGTTGTCCTAATGAACATTGTCACGACCTGTTAAGTCGTGGCAGGAGGCAACAACGTAACACAGTCAGCTTCAATTGCGAAATCACTATGAAATAATATTTATTGTTCATGGACTAGCTATCTATTACAATACGCTACTTGTACATCTCTATTATTATACTGTTTATTTTGAATATCTCTTGAACTCACCAACCATTGTGTTGACATTTTTAGTATGCTATTCTCAGGTCATTAGCTTGCTTGCCATAGGAGCACTGCATGGTCCACTGCATTCTATGACACGGTCTTCAAGACAATTTTATCATTTTAATAATTAATGATTTCTCTTTTGGGATTGGCACGTGTTTTGCGACAATTATACTTTTCTTTCTTTGGCTTGTTTTCAAAACGCTTCCGCACTGTTTAATTTATTTACTTTGGATTGATTTCAATTAAATTATGGCATATAGAGTCGTTCTGAGTAACTATTGACTGTGATCCTGGTTTGTTTACACGCCTCGCGGTAAAACTCTGCAAGTGGATTTTGAGGGTGTGACAGATTGCTATCAGAGCCATTGGTTATAGGGAACTAGGTTGCATACACACTAGACTATAACCGCACACAGTTAATTAGTTACCTGTGCCTTATTTCTCATCTACTGTATACTCATTGGCATACACGTCACACTCTCTGCAGCATGGCATCGTCTTCGAGAGGTCCGGGTAAACGACCTGAATCACCTACACCATCTGAATCCCCACCTCCCGCACCTGTACCTGATGATGGGTTCCATTGGCCCCGACTGGCTTATCCCCGAGAGGAGATTGACTGGGATCAACCATTTGCATTGATGAAGCGTGACCCTCCGCGAGACTGGCGTTCCTATCCTAGATTTGTTGACCGTATCATGTTTAGGGAGCGCGTACATGTCCCAAAGTCAAGTACTAGGAACAATGCCAATCAACCCATGCCTTCACTCCCACGAACGGCGTAGTCCAACGAGCAACTGATTGCTGCACTAATGGCTACACTGGATACAGAACAACATCGAGTAAGAAGGCTCACGGGTGATGTCTGTACACTACAGCAAGAGGTGTACAACCTGAGACACCAATTGGATGAACTCGAGGAAGAACACGGGAAGACCCTGAATGGTTTTCACCATATGCAAAATGGTCTTATGGCACTCCAAGGGCGCGTGACTGCTCGTGAACAGCGGGATGTCGTAGCCGATAGTAGGATTGCCATTTTAGAAGCTCAGCTAGCGGCACTTCAGATTGCTATAGCTCATGCTCCTGCAGTAGACCCTGAGGATGAGGAGGATCCCGAGGAGGAGGGACCCGAGGAGGAGGAACCGGAGGAGATGGAGGATGATAGTGATGGGTCAGATGTTGTCGATTAACTTCTTTATATGACTTAGACTACGTAGTGTTTTCTTTTTGAAACCTATGTGGGAAGGGTTGTTTCCCCACACAAACGACAAACTTCAATTTTGACATTGCTAAATACATTGTGACTCATTTGCAATTTATTTACTTTGGTTATTATTCTTGTTATGAATGTTGTGGTTGTGATGATTCGTTATTTCTTTTGTTTACTATTTACTACGCTTCAATGAGTTAAATATGTTTGATGTTACTCATTATTGTATTTGTGAATGTAAAGTGAAAAGAATGGACGCCCATGGACGTGGACATGGACGTGGCCGTGGACGTGGACGTGGACGTGGACGTGGACGTGGACGTGGTCGTGGACGCGGACGTGGACGTGGCACCGGAGAACAAGGTGGTGGTGCTATTAACATGACTCCCGCAGAAGTGGCTGCTCTAATTAATGAGCATGTTTAGGCGGCAGTGGCTGCTGCCCACGCGGGTCAGCCAGCAGGCAAACAATGACAGAAAGATAAATCTGATATCCTTTATAACTGTAGGGGATGTCTGATTAATGTGTGTTGTGTTAAAACAGGACCACCCGTGTGTACATACATGTCCTTCATGGACTGTAAACCACACACCTACAGCGGTACAGAGGGTGCTGGAGGGCTTGTACGCTGGTTCGAGAAGACTGAGTCCATTTTCTCCAAATGTAACTGTCCACCGGCGGATCAAGTAAAGTATGCCACCGGGACTTTAGAGGGTGTTGCTCTGTCCTGGTGGAACGCGTAAGTCCAGATGCTTGGACAAGCAATGGCGAATGGACTTCCATGGGATGAGTTCAAAGCAATGATGACCGAGGAGTACTGTCCTCGCAGCGAAGTACAGAAATTAGAGATGGAGTTCTGGCAACTGAAAATGCAGGGCTCGGAAATTGAGGCTTACACCACCAGAACCCATGAATTAGCAACTTTTTGCGCGGGAATGGTGAATGAGGTGCATAAAAGGATAGAGCATTACATACGGGGATTGGTACCTGAAATCCAGAGTATGGTAACTGCTTCCAATCCAGCCATAATTCAGCAAGCCATCCAGCTAGCTCACAGGCTAACTGACCAGGCCATGGAGCAAGGACGTCTACCCAAACGGGGCGCTGTAGCAAGTGTGCCCGACAACAAAAGAAGTGGGATAATGCTAACAACACCAAAGCATCATCATCTTCCAATGGTCAACCTCAATCTCAACAGCAACAACAGCCGGTTCAGCAGCAACGGAGGTTTGACAACAACCGTAACTCCAACCAGATGCCTGCGAATAATCAAGGACCCAGTGGTTATGGTGGTAGGCATCCAAAGTGCACTCGGTGTAATTACCATCATGTGGGAAGGTGTGATAGTTTCAAGTGTCAACGTTGTGGAAAAATTGGACACGCTGCGAAGGATTGTCGTGGTGAACTGGTAAGGAGGCCACAACAACCTCAAAAAACTCCCAAGGGTTGTTTTGAATGTGGGAAAGAAGGGCATTACAAGCGGAACTGCCCACAACTAAGGAGGAACAGAAATGGCAACAACAACAACAACAATACCAACAACCACAGTAACAACAACAACAATGGTAATAATAACAACAATGATGGAAATGGCACTGGAAATGGCGGCAATAAAGATGGAGCCAAGGGGAGAGCCTTCGTCATTGGGTCAGGTGAGGCTCTAAATGATCCCACAACTGTTACTGGTAGATTCCATGTTAATGGTTGTTTTGCTACGGTACTATTTGATACTGGAGCCGATAGGAGTTTTGTGTCCTTAAAGTTCTGTAGTCTTTTAAGCGATATACCCTTTGCTTTAGAATCTAAATATACTGTGGAATTAGCCGACGGTAAACAAATCCATGTAACGCATATCCTTAAAGACTGTAAGATAGAACTTTCTAGTCATACTTTCACCATAGATCTCACATGCGTTACGCTAGGGAGTTTTGATGTTGTGATAGGCATGGATTGGCTCTGTAGCAAGCAAGCGGAAGTCATATGTCATGAGAAGATCATACGGATCCCGGTTGGTGATCAAATTCTTACCGTCAGAGGTGATAGAAGTGGTCCTGTGATAGGCATCATCTCATACATGAAAGCCCAAAAGTTGTTACGAAAGGGTCGTGTGGCTATCCTAGCACTTGTAACCGACAAGCAGGTAGGAGAAAAGAGAATGGAGGATATTCCCGTAGTACACGACTTTCCAGAGGTGTTACCAGAGGATCTTCCTGGATTAACACCTCACCGCCAAGTGGAATTCCAGATTGAGTTGACTCCCGGCGTAGCTCCGATTGCTAGGGCACCTTATCGATTAGCACCGAACGAACTACAGGAGTTGTCGTCACAACTTCAGGTGCTTTTGGATAAGAGCTTTATTCGACCTAGTACATAACCTTGGGGAGCTCCTGTTCTCTTTGTTAAGAAGAAGGATGGCACATTCCAGATGTGCATCGATTATAGAGAGTTAAACAAAGTAACAGTCAAGAACCGATACCCTTTACCTCGTATCGATGACTTTTTCGATCAGCTTTAAGGATCAAGCTATTACTCGAAGATTGACTTGAGATCTGTTTATCATCAACTCAGAGTTCGAGAAGAAGACATTCCCAAGACTGCATTTCGTACTCATTATGGTCATTATGAGTTCTTGGTCATGCCTTTTGGGTTGACTAATGCACCTGCTGTGTTCATGGACCTCATGAACCGCATGTGTAAACCGTATCTTGATCAGTTTGTCATTGTGTTCATCGATGATATACTGATATATTCTAGGACCATGGAGGAGCATGAAGAGCACTTACGAATGATCTTGGAACTGTTGAAAAATGAGCAGCTGTATGCTAAATTCTCAAAGTGTGACTTTTGGATAAGAGAAGTACAATTCCTAGGTCATATTGTTAATGAGGAAGGGATACATGTTGATCCTGCCAAAATTGAGGCGATAAAGAATTGGACTACACCCAAAACACCGAGCGAGATAAGACAATTTCTAGGATTAGCAGGATATTACCACCGATTCATAGAAGGATTTTCTAAGATCGCACAACCTCTCACAGCCTTGACTCACAAAGGAACGACATACAAATGGACTGAGAGTGAAGAATCAGCTTTCCAATTATTAAAACAAAAACTCTGTACTGCCCCGATATTAGCATTACCAGAGGGAACAGATGACTTTGTGGTGTATTGCGATGCATCCATTCAAGGATTGGGTTGTGTCTTGATGCAACGAGATAAGGTGATAGCCTACGCCTCGAGACAACTAAAGGTTAATGAGAAGAACTATACCACCCATGACTTAGAATTGGGTGCAGTAGTTTTTGCCTTAAAGATCTGGAGACATTACTTGTACGGTACAAGTGCACTATCTACACCGATCACATGAGTCTTCAACATATCTTTGAGCAAAAAGAGTTGAATATGAGGCAACGACGTTGGGTAGAACTATTAAATGATTATGATTGCGCAATTAAGTATCATCCAGGAAAGGCGAATGTAGTTGCCGATGCCCTAAGCAGGAAGGAAACAGCTAAACCCCGACGGGTGCGAGCTTTACAGCTTACTATCAGTACCCAACTGCCCGAACAAGTTAAGGAGGCACAGATAGAAGCTTTAAAAGTAGAAAATATTGGTTCTGAATTGCTAAGGGGAATGGATAAACAGCTAGTGGTGAAAGAGGATGGAATTCGGTATTTCATGGATAGACTTTGGGTGCCTGTTCATGGAAATCTGAGAGATTTAGTTATGAGCGAGGCACACAAATCTAAGTATTCTATACATCCTGGATCCGACAAGATGTATCATGACCTAAAGGCTCACTATTGGTGGCCCAACATGAAAGCGGATGTAGCTACATATGTGAGCAAGTGTTTGACCTGCACGAAGGTAAAAGTGGAATATCAAAAACCATCCGGACTGTTACAACAACCCGAGATTCCAATGTGGAAATGGGAACAAATCTCCATGGATTTTATTACTAAGCTACCCCGGACTAGTACTGGTTGTGACACGATATGGGTTATTGTGGATCTATTGACAAAGTCTGCTCACTTCCTTGCAATTAAGGAAACGGATAAGATGGTGAAATTAACCCCATTGTACCTTAAAGAGATCATTTCGAGACATGGAGTACCGATCTCAATTATTTCCGATCGTGACGCTCGTTTCACGTCACATTTCTAGCAATCATTGCAGAAATCTTTGGGTACACGGTTGGATATGAGTACTGCATATCATCCACAGACGGATGGTGAGCGTACTATACAGACGTTGGAAGATATGCTACGTGCTTGTGTGATTGACTTCGGGAATAACTAGGAAATTCACCTGCCATTGGTGGAGTTTTCTTATAACAACAGTTATCATACTAGCATACAGGTAGTACCTTTCGAGGCGTTGTATGGGAGAAAATGTAGATCACCAGTTTGCTGGGTAGAAATTGGTGATAGTCAGATAACAGGTCCCGAGTTAATTCATGAGATGACTGAGAAGATTATACAGATACAGAACCGTATGGCTGCAGCGCGAGACAGACAAAAGAGTTATGCTGACAAGAGACGGAAACCTTTAGAGTTTCATGTTGGTGACAAGGTTTTGTTGAAAGTCTCACCATGCAAAGGCGTAGTTCGGTTTGGCAAACGAGGGAAACTAATCCGAGGTACGTTGGACCATTTGAAATAGTGGAAAGAATAGGTCTAGTAGCCTATCGATTAGCCCTACCTGATTCGCTAAGTGGAATTCATGATGTATTTCACGTGTCAAACCTGAAGAAGTGCATAACTGATGAAACGACGGTCGTACCACTAGAAGAAATTCAAGTGGATGAACAATTGCGTTTTATTGAAGAACCAGTGGAGGGGATGGACCGTGAGGTGAAAACAGTTAAGCAAAGCAAGATACCTATTCTTAAAATCCGTTGGAATTCGCGACGTGGACCGGAATTCACATGGGAATGTGAAGATCAAATGAAGCTTAAGTACCCTCAACTATTCGGAGGGACGATGCCAGCAGACGAAGGTATTGATTTAAATTTTGGGACGAAATTTCTTTCAACATGGGGATGATGTGACAACTCATCCAAAACTCACTCGATTTCAATTTCTGTGTGCCAATGCAGTAGACCAGTGATGGAACACTCTCACCATGTAACGCAATTTTCAGGACGAAAATTCTTTCAACATTGGGATAATGTGACATCCGGTAAATTTCTGTTACCAAACTCCGTTAGTTCCGTTAAGTCCTGTATACACATGTCGTGAGCACACACTAGTTTTCGTTTAACGTTGGTGACCTAATAATAATGGATAATGTTAGTTTGATGTGAATCTAATTGATTATGTGAGTATTGGGTTATGTTTATGTGTTTACACATTTTTAAAAGGTTAATTAGAAAATTAATCGCGTAACGCGGAAACGTGCCTATTTATTCGTATGTCTTGTGTTTTTATAAAGATAAGATATATAATGATTTTCATAAGTTTATATGTTTATATTATGAAGTTAAAAACACTTTACAAAGAGTTTAAAGCTTAGTTTTTTATAAAATACAAATTACAAGGGTTAAAAGGGTAAATATGTAAATTAAAATTTAATAAAACAACTCCAAACCCTAGCCAACCCCCCTTCGGCCGCAAACACTTCCCAAACACCTCTCCTTCGCGAAAATCAGCCAAGAACAAGCATCAAAACATCAATTTGATTCGATTACAAGGCATACAACATGTAGGAATCATCAATTGCAAGCTATACCACGTTTAAAGGTTAGATTTTTCATGTTTTTGTGAGTTGTTCATGATGGCCGAACCCTAATTCGTGAATTGGCCTTCATGGAGTCGAAATTGATGTTGGTTGATGATGTTAGTATGTTAGTTAGATTGTATACATGTTAGTTAACATCGATTATGCATGAATCCTATGTTTTTAGTGGTTTGATCATGAACCTTGTGTATGAAACAACCCTAGTTCGAAAATGCTATGATTATGCATGATGGATGATTGTTTGATGAATGTATGATGATTAGTAGGTTGTATGAACGTTAGGATACATTGATTTTGCAAGAAATTGGTGAGTTGAAGTTGGTGTTCATAGGTTACTAATAATAGTAACTTTATTTTGCATGTAATGGTGATCTAGTGATGGATTGATGTTATGGATGTGTTCATGATGATGATTGGATGCTAGATTGTTGTTATGAATGCTAGAATTCTTTGAATGGATGTTATTGATTCATAGCTTGCCAAAAGTAGAAACTTTTGTTTATGAAGATTGTTAGATTATGGTGATTAGATGATGTTCATCATGTCAAGATATTGTATGGAGTTTGAGATAGTATAAATATGTTGAATTCATGAATACATTGGATGGTTGATGGATGTTGGGATGTACTTTCCCAAAAGGAAACTTTATTTGCATAACGTCTGAAAAATGATAGCTTGAACATGTTTGGGATGTTAGGAGCATGTTAGTATGATCATGGATGAATTCTAAGGTGATGAAACATGTTGAATTAGTTGTATGTGTAGGACCTGGTATTTGACCGAAATACCTAGAGATTAACGTGTAAACCACATCAAATAGTGCGGAATCCTATTTGATTGGCGATCCAATCAGTGAGAAGACACGAAGAATCAATCAAGAATTGAAACTAACGTTAGAAATCGATTCGGAATCGATCTAATGTGTTCTATGAACTTGGAGAACGAATTGAGAGGTTTCTGGACGGCTAGGGTACGTCTGGAATCATAATTGATTGAGAGCCCCCCTTTTTCACGAATTGAGTTGTATTTATTGGTTGGTATTATTCAATCGTGCGACTGAACCATTAGTCTGGTTCAGTCGTGCGATTGAACCATGCGGTTGATTCATTCGTACGACTGAGTGTTCAGTCGTGCGACTGAGCCAATCTTATGTTACAATCGTACGACTGGTCCAGTCTCCTGGTTCAGTCGTGCGACTGAGTCAATGTGTGAAGTTATTCATGCGTATGATTCATTCGCATGAGCCATTCGCATGAGAACTTCATTAAGTTAAGTTTGAATTTTAATTAATATAACATAATGTGCAACCATTCAAACAATCATAAACCCAATCATTCAATCACGACTCATTAATGAAATATTAAACATCACAAGTAAAAACAATTTATGTCATTTCATTAATCAATACAAATTACATCATACTCAGACAGATAAGATTCATTACATTTCAAATCATGATCTAGGGACATACATGCATCAACAAACTCCCCCTTGGACCTAGATCTATCTAATCTCTTGTCTTCTGCATAACCTCCTTATGCTTCTTGTACTTCTCCTCCTTAGTGACTCCTGCGTGAATCTCAAACGCAAAACAAAGTCGTATAACGTTTTGGAACTGGAGGGCTTGTACAATGTCTTGTGTGTCATAGAATAGTGGCCACTTGTATAATGTATAGACATCATTAGCAGACAAGTTGGTTAGCCACATCGGGTTGAATACCCTGATAGTATCCATTTGGCCCTCTTTATTCAGAACTATGACAGCTTCAGCAGTTCTCCAATCATAGTACCACCATTTGAAGTGTGGAGTGAAGTCCTGTGGCATTTCCCTGAGAGGGATTCTCGACATAGTGCGCGGAGGACTCCACTTCAACACAATCTTGGGCTTGCCAGTACTGGCATCAACCTCAGACCTTCTTATATACCTCGTAGGCTGTTGTGGTCTGAAGTTAACCCATCTGGTGTGGTACTCCTTCTTCAGGGCACCCTCGAACCAGCCTGACATTTTTTGTGGGTCAGCATACAAGAGCTTTAGCTTAGCCAGCTGGTTGAGCTCAAAACCAGGTAAAGTCTTCAGATCATGTGGAAATCTAAAGTATTCTATGCCCTGTTCCCTCTTAACTGCATATGCGTTAAGGTCATCAAAATAAGCCCATGCAATAATCCTGCCTGACACCTTATAGTGTTTCTTGACTCTGTAGAGCTTGGTGTAGGCATCTTTCTTTGGTGCAGCACGTTGGGCTCTAACTTCTTCAAAACAGGCAACCCACTCAGCCTTTCGAATGTCTACGTCATCATTTGAGGCTTGGGCTGTTCCTTCGGTCTTTCCTGTTTCCTGCTCCATCTTGTCTAGTACCTCAAACATATCACTGACTAGGGACTCACCCAGATTGGGGACCACATTACCCTCGTTGTCAGCGTACTGAGGGTACTCTTCTGCAGTAATATCTTCAACCTCAACTTCATCAACGTCATTTAGTTCTTCATCACTGGTTGAATCAACTGTTGGAGCATCCTTGACAATTTCATCAGGATTGAGTCTGAACATCTCTGCCAGTTGCTCGTTAGATAGGTCATGAACTATTTCACCTTCTTCAGGGGTATAACTCACAGACCTTCTTACAATCCCTTGCAGATCAAGAGTCATGGTTAGTTGAGTCTTGACCTGTTGAAGGGGAGCAATGTCAAACTCATCCCTTTGAAAGTTTAGATCTGTTTGATTTAAACATTCAACACATAAACCATTAGTAAGTAATCAAACAGATTTATATCAACTTAATATATAACGTTCAACACACTTGTTTCTCATTCCATGATTCAAACACAAAATAAATAAATACATAAGACATCTAATCTGTACTTTTGTCTTGAATCCTGGGCTCGTCGCTCGGAGGAGCAGAAGTGGTAGATGGGAGATTCTTCGATCTTCGCTCTTGACCAGAAGCAGAGGCCGATGCAGCCGCATCCCCTCCTTCTGCTTCGTCATCATCATCTCTACCTTCTGTCCTTTCTTCCTCTGTCTCTTCTTCATCCTTATCATCTTCCTCACTGTCATCATCATCTTCATCATGACCATCTCCATCATCCCCATCACCCTCCTTTATCTTCAAAGGCTCATCCTTTGACCCCTTTAACCTCAGCATAATCGTCTTGTTGGTCGTCTCCAACTCCTCTATACGTTTGGCTGATTGGGCTTGCTGGTCCCGGAGTTGGGACATCTCGACTCTCCTAGCATCGATTAGCTGGGTCTGCTGATCTATCACCTGAGCCTGCTCTGCCATCTGCTGAGACTGGGCAGCAGTCAGATCGGTCAACTGGCGAATCTGCGCCGCTTTCTCTTCATCTGCAGCTAGCAGGCGCATCACCATACGGTAAGCGCCGACAGCTGCTCCTCTACCCCGATGTGAGGTAGAGTAGATCCATATACATGTGATGGCTGGGCTGATGGTCCGGCATAATGTGAGGTGGTGGTGGTAGTGGCAGTGGTGAATATGGGTCGGTAAGCAGGTGCTGGTGATGTAGGTGTGAATGGTATGGTGGTGGATGTGAAGGATACAGTGGTGGTAGGTAAGGTGGTGGTTGTGGTAGCAGTAGTGGATGTGGTGGCTGTGGTGATGGGTGGTATGTCAGTGGAGGTGGTAGTGGTGGCTGTGGTGGTGGAAGTAGTGGCATCAGTGGTAACGAAGGTCAGGCGACGCTTCTTCTTCTTCAGTCCGTGGGGTTGAGCCATCCTCTTCCTCCTAGTCCCGGTGGAAGTGGATGCTCCCCCTGCAGCTCTGCCCACTGAACCCAGATCATAGCTCGGGTCAGTCTCTCTCTCAGTGGAGTTCCGAGGGTGTTCACCAACCACCCTAAGCCCGTGTTCTGTGGGAACTACTTTGCTTCCCACAGTCCTAGTGAGGGGCTCCTCATCCGACTCCTCCTCCTGATCACCAACAACGAACTCCTGATGGAAACCAGCCGTCTCAGCAACCTCTCCGGCAGTGTCAGACCCCGGGGAATAACATCTGACTCAGTGCCTCTTTGTGTAGCAGGCATGTCATCCCCGGCATTGCCGCTATCATCATCATCAGAATCCATATCTGGTAGGAGCAACCTCTCATCATCGGAGTCGCTGTCATCATGACGCCATTTGCGTCTGCCAGGCGCCACATACCTCTCGTTGGCCAGGTGGGCAATCAGTCTCTTCACTTGGGGCTTTACCTGCTTTCCCTTGTAAACTCTCATCCTGCCCAGAGTAGTATCATCCATAATCTCTAAGGCCACTGCGTCATGATTCTCTTTGGGCAACTGTGGCAGCTTCTCGTTGAAGACGAGCTGTAAGAATCTGGGGTACATACAAAACCCCTCTTTACCCTTGGCCTCCAAGTTCTCCACTAAGTAGGAGAATATCATGCTGGAAAAACTGAAGGGGTGGTTCAGAACCAGTGCCACGTAGGCATTTTGAATCTGGTCTGAGAGGTCGTCAAACCCACCCCTCCTCGATGCAACACACTTGAGGATCACGTGTGCTAAGTACTTGTACTGGGGGCTCAGGTTGCTCTTGTTGAGCACACCTGAGTTGATATCCCCAGCGTACTTTATCCTCAGGAAGCATCCTCTCACTGTCAACGGATGTAGTCTAGTAGGATGATTAGTGTCGTCCCCAAACTCTAGGACCCTCTGAATGTCGGCAGCAGAGATCTCAATATCATGGCCCAATATAGAGCTCCTAATACAGTACGGCTCACGAGAGCGGTCCACCGAGGCATTCTCCCAGAATGCCTGATGGAGTGATCTATATGGCGTGCAAGGCATGGAGATAGCCATATGAATTCGGGACGTCTCAGAAAGGCTATAATGTCGGTAAACTCGGCCCCGTTCCTGGTGGTGTGATCCAAATGAGCACAGATGTTGTGCTTTGGATTTATGAACCACCTTTCTGCCATTTACCTGAAACACACAAGACATATAACTATTAGTACATAAGACATGAAAAATTCTGTTCTAAGTGTAAAGTTGAGAGTCATTCTCATTCATTCGTGCGAATGAATCATGCGACTGAAGTCAGTCGTCTGTTCATTCATGCGACTGGACTCATTCTGGTCAATGTGACATGCGATTGGTTCAGTCTGCTGATTGAGTCTGCGAATGGTTCAGTCGGCCGACTGAGATCATTCGTATGGTTCATTCGGCCGAATGACCCAATCGCCAGATTCAATCGTGCGATTGAAGTTCATCCGGACGACCAGTCGCCTGTCTCAGTTGTTCAGTCGCCTGTGGTTCGAGTCTTGATCAATACAAGTGATTAACATGGATTACCGGTTCAATATACTCGCATTCTTGTTACTAATAACCTATTAACCTTAATTTTAACATTTTGCATAGTTTAAGTAGGTTATTAGGTCG
This sequence comes from Flaveria trinervia, assembly GCA_025506515.1. Taxonomy (NCBI): domain Eukaryota; kingdom Viridiplantae; phylum Streptophyta; class Magnoliopsida; order Asterales; family Asteraceae; genus Flaveria; species Flaveria trinervia. The sequence goes on from JACCIX010001314.1 coordinate 56,734, forward strand.
CGTTCTGTCTGTTTCTTGTTTTCGTTCGAATATTCACCACATTATGGTTCAATCCTTCTGATTTCAATGAAACATGACTTCAATCTACCTGTGTAATGAATGGCGAACGTTAGTGAATCAAAAGCAATGATAAACTAGGGCTAATAAAATTTTGGCAGTGTAACGGTAGGGAGTGTGATTTAAGGGCGAATTGGGAGTAATGAGTGAAATGCGATCGACAGAGCCCTTTAAATACTGAAGCTGGGCTCAGTCGGTCGACTGGCCTCAGTCTCCCAGTTCATTCGGGCGACTCAGGCTCAATCGTACGATTAACCCAAACAGTCGCATGCACTTGACCGATTGAGATTCAGTCGGTCGACTGGCTCAGTCGTGCCTTTCATTCGCATGTTCAGTTGACCGAATGAGTTTCAATCGGTCGACTGGCTCATTCGCCCTCTTCCAATCGGTCGAATGGGCTATTCTGATGAGCCATTTGTGTGAGTGGAAGACATTCGCATGGTTGGTCCATTCTCATGGTCCAATCGTGCGAATGGGTCACACTTAGTTAATTTTCTGCCATTTAAACCAATTTACGTTTAAGCCCTTTTAAATTAATTGAAATTAATGTTATAAGCCTTTGATCATCTCAGACATGATCACTTTATCTTGAAAACATTTTGATCACCTCAGACGTGATCCTTTTAAACACTTTAGTCACCTCAGACGTGATCGTTTTAAAAACACTTTGTCACCTCAAACGTGACTATTTTAAACTTTCAAAGCACATATGGTCATCTCAGACATGACCCTTTAGTGATTTGATTCCTTGTGATTTTCCTGATGTAGCTCAACCACGCCTACAATTAAAATTAAAAACAACTAACTAATTTAAAACCTTAAACTAATTCATAAACAAACTTATTTTTCGCTTTTTGTGAGAGATAAATCCAGAGATTGATATCTACGGGATTTGGTTCGGGAGTAGACAGCTTCAACTTAGATTGATCATATCTGGACCAATTCAATTTTGGAATCATACAGGTAAGTCAATCATTTGGGACTTGTTATTAAAACTTTTTGATGCTTAAATTCTCGGTGTTCATCCAGAGTCGTTAGCAACTTAAGAAATCATACTGAAACTCTTAGATTTTCACATTGATTTGAACTCTTTAGAATGTAACCACTAGATTGTCAGTATGTTTGTCCACTTAAATCCATACACAGACTTTTGACGCAGACTGGTGACTGATTTAGGTTTAATTATTTCAGCTAACATTTGTGGATCCCACACTTATATGGTAATCAACATTCCTCAGAAGTTTTTGAGCGGTCTACGGGTATTATTACAAGAAGAGACTATTCTTAGAGCTTTCAAAGAGAAGCCTGTCCTCAGGTCAGTGCCATCGCACAGCAGAGAGGTGGCAAACAACAATGAATTCTAGAATATCTAGGTTTTGCTTATCCTCAGGTCAGTGCCATCGCACAGCAGAGAGGCACACAACCTATCTCCTTGTTAGAGTAGCTTATTTTATTTTACACAATATGCACCAAAACATAAGTCATTAGCTTTATTTCATTGTCTTTCATTTTTTTCTTGCATTGCTCTAATTATGGTCATCCGCACACATTTGTGGCATTAAATGCTCATTACCCCTTATTGGAATATATTTGATTGTGTTAACCAGTGATAAGATGGAAGCCCACAGTCAGTTGAACAACTTAGTTTGATCTTGAGATCACCAATCAGGTCTAATTGTCTATTATGTTGAATCTACCAACATATCATTTGTGGTCTAGCAGCCTCTAAGTCTACTTTCTTTGTGTCACCTAGGAGTTGCCAGTTTTCTATCTTCATCTTCCCTTTTATAATGCTTAGACTACACAGACTTATACTTTGAACTTTTGCATCTTTTCAAACCTTAAATTTTTAAAGTCCCTCTTGATTTGTTCCTGTGTACTATCATGTTCCAAAGGTATTGAATCGGTATCACAGACACAATCTACCTTATTTCAGCTAGTTACCCCTTCTCCCTCATTTTATTTATTTATTTATTTATTTATTATTATTTTTAATGTTAACTTGCTGACATATTCTCCCCCTAAAATACTAAAATCATTTCTGGTTTAATTATTTTTGGATTTTAATAAATAGCAAAATAACATGGTTTAAATATAATAGACGAAAATAAAACACATAACATAAAAAAAATAACTTTAACTAAACTACATCGGACTACACATTATTATCATCGGGAATTACCTCACTTTTCTTTTTAACGCCGTTGACCTCTAGCAAATATTGAAAACGTGGTTTATCAAAGGCTTTAGTATAGAGGTCAGCGCGTTGAAAATCAATATTAATTTTAACCACATCAATTAAGTTCTTTTCAAAACAGTCTCTTATGAAGTGGTATTAATACCGATGTGTTTGGTCTTAGGATGTTGACCGGATTTTAGTTACTGCAATTGCAGCAGAGTTATCAACAAAAATAGGAGTAGATGCGAATTTTAAACCGTAATCCCGCATTTGCTATTGAATCCAAATGATTTGGTGAACCAACTTGCAGCAGCAACATTTCGGCTTCACAGGTTGACAATGCAACCGATGTCTGCTTCTTACACTTCAAGGTAACTAATCTTCTCCCAAAGAACTGACACCCCGCTGATGTAGACTTGTAGTTCATCTTGCATCCCCGTAATCCGAGTCACTATACGTGGTAAGCTCAAAGTCCTCATCATAAGGATACCACAATCCAAGTGTGGGTGTACCCTTCAGATAACGAAAAATCCTCTGACCCCGATCAGATGGTTGACCTTTGGTTTAGCCTGATATCTAGAACATAGACATGTAGCATACATAATATCAGGTCTTGAGGCAGTGAGATACATGAGGGATCCATCATTCTTCGGTACATAGTGGCATCTACAAGTAACAAACAATTTATGTCATTTCATTAATCAATACAAATTACACAATCATCTTAACAGATAAGATTCATTACATTCAAATCATGATCTAGGGACATACATGCATCAACAAACTCCCCCTGGACCTAGATCTATCTAATCTCTTGTCTTCTGCATACCTCCTTATACTTCTTGTACTTCTCCTCCTTAGTAACTCCTGCGTGAATCTCAAACATCAAACCAAAAGTCAACAATAATTACGAACTATAATTGAATGGTTTCATTGATAAACCTAACGATAACAGCTCGTTACAACATAAGAATCAAGACTCTTGGCAAGGAGAAGATCGAGCATGATCTCCCCTCTCATCCAGCAGCCCTAGGCTCCGGGCAGACTTCCTCTCCATCCCCTTCTCTCTACACATTAAAACTGGTATATATAGGCCTCGGCCCATATTAGATGCGACTGGGCCCATTCGTGCGATTGGACCATGCGTATGGTCCAATCGTACGACTGGACCATTCTTATGGTTCAGTCTTACGAATGTCCCAATCGCATCTCTCAGTCGCACAGCTGAGCCATTACATGGCTCAGTCGTACGATTGAGTCTCATTCGCATATGCTCCTACGAATGACCCAGTTTCATGTGTTAACATATCAGGTGTATTACATTAAGCCTAGACTATTCGACAAGCGATTGACACACTATATATGACTATATATGCTCCAACAATTCCCCCTTGTACGTTGCTTGCGAATAGTAGGTACCCTCCTACAATCTTCAGTCAATCTTTGCTCTGGTTGCCAATAGAATCAAACGAAAACATATTAGCCACGTTGCCGATCCGTCAGGTTACTACCACATCCCTGAAAATGAATTTAGGCACATAGCTTTTGTTTACTTTGCAGAACACCATCACAGCAGCAAGATTCCCCATATGACTGATTTTTCCAGATAATGATACGAACAGTTTTCCATTGCTTCAATCTTCACACAGGCTAACCAGATTAACATTACCACCTACTGAAATTCCCCCTCACATTAAGCATATCCCAATTTATAGACATTGTGCTCTCCTTGCGTCTTGACACGGTGTATTGGGCAAAAGGTTGAAGGTTCCAATCCACAGCTGACAATATCAACCAAATCAGCACGCACGAAGATTCATCATCGAAACCGGTTCACATCATAACTTTCTGATTGCGTCTTCACTTTCTACATACAAGGATTCCCCTAACAAGCAGAATCCATTCTGTGCGGATAAATATAACTTGATTGGCCCATAAGTATCGGTGCTCCTGACTACCCCACAAATCAGCAACAACTGCTGACATCTTCTCTTCTCTCTTTCGTGTTCCAATTACATCCACCTATTCTGGAAATCCGACGAATAATGGGGTACACATCGAACTTATTTGACAAACGACCTCTGGGTGAATATGCTTTGCTCATCTTCAAATCCGTGCAAGAAGCTGTTCCAAACTCTTTTTTTTTTTAGTCTGGAACAAATGCGAATGAGTCAATGCGGATGGCTCATTCGTGCGATTGAACATACGACTAGTCCAGTCGCACGACTGAACATACGACTGGTTCAGTCGTACGAATGGCTAATTTGCATGAACAGTCTGCATGCTGACAGGATCAGTGATCACAAGTTTGATGTATCAGAATATAAGCAGCGGATACAAACACGAATTAGACAAATTGTAGCAAGCGATCAACATTTGTAAGCATTAAGACCGCATACGTTATAGGGAGAGAATATGTATTTCTCTTTCTAGGAATGTTTATAGATGTAGAATATTTCTAATCAAATCAATCATTCATTCCATTTAATTACTCATTCACTCCCTGATTACAATAGGTTGTCACTCCTTATATAGAGTGCAACAATCACTGCTGTTGTCACGGAAAGTGACAATTGGCAGATCCAATACAGAAATAACTAATTCTTAACAAACTACTGAAATGTTCACAACTACTGAGAACATATCAGCAAGTTAAGTACAAAATATAAACTACCGAAACTACAACGACTGAAGAACAAGCTCTTCAGTCGTTTTACAAAACTACTGAAACATAGAAAATAAAACTACTGATATCACAACTACTGAAGAAGTACTCTTCAGCAGTTGTGACAACTACTGAGGCTTCAGTACTTGATCTTCAGACTTTGACCTTCAGGTGTTTCATCAGCTGATGACTTCAGTAGATATCATCAGCTGATGTCTTCAGTCTTTGTCTTCAGACTTTGTACATCAGTTGTTGATCTTCAGCACTTGTGAACTCTTCAGCTGTTGTACTTCAGTACTTTGGTGTCTTTCAGCTTCAGCACTTGTGTTCTTCAGCTGTTGTACTTCAGCACTTTGGTTCTTCAGCTGTTGTACTTCAGCACTTTGGTTCTTCAGCTGTTAAGGTCTTCAGCACTTGATCTTTAGCTGTTGAAGTCTTCAGCACTTGTCAAACTACTGATGAGGCTTTCAGCAGTTTTTGTGATACCGTGTGGGACTTAGAGGTTTTCTGATCTTGGCTCATTGGTTCTTTGGTCCAACAAACTCCCCCTAACCAATGCAGCCAAAACCTCTAACTTATTTATACTCCCACTTATTGATGGAAAAATGTTGGTCTTTTTCCTTCTTGATCAGTAGAGAAGATGACCCATGTAAGCTCCGGCCTGGGAAGAAATCTCAAATATTTGTTTGGCAGAGTATGAATGGGAACTCTGTTTTGGGGAACTAGACACAGAGTTGTTATCCCATTCATGAGATTTACTTCCCCATAATGAGTCTGTACGACTCTCTGTGTAGGCCTCAAGGAAGGTGATTTGTTCCTCCATAGTTAGACTTCAGTACCTCCTTCAAACAATGATTCAGGCCCATAATACTCAGACAGGTATTTGACCTGTTTCCCATTCTTTAGCTCCACAGTTGTTATTATTCTGTAAGCAAACTCATCCGGGTGATTACCCTCTAGGAACAACTGGAGCTCATTTTTCCTGACTTCCTCAAGCCTCTTGTAAACTAACCCCTTTTTCACTATTTTGTTTCCACATCTTCTGAGGGGTTAGATTAGCTTTGTAGGCCTTCTTGAAGTCTTCTAGGATTTCCCAGGGTGAAACTACAAAGACCAAAGAGATCACTTCATCTCACGATCTTTTTCACCTGGCCAATGTATCTCTGAGGTATATTGTTCTTATGAATTCTGTGAGAGACCCTGGGATCAGGCCAAATCCTCACTCTTTCCTTTTGATATTGAAAGGTATGCCTGAGTGTAAAGTCTGAGGGCTTGCTCCTTCATATTGATGATAGAAGATGTGGCTGCATAAGCTTTGTCAACTCTCTTCAGCAATCCTCATCATGCAGTTTATGAAGCTCTTCTTCTTCTAGCTTCACTTTAACCATTTGTCTCTGGACTTCAAGAGTAATTGCTGAGGAGTGACTTGTGGCCTTAGGCAACTGAATCACAGCTGAGAGCGGCAGCCTGTCTTCATCATCTTCGTCATCATCTTCTAGCCTCAATATCCTTCTCTTTTCTTCAAGGGTATATCATCGGCTATGGGTTTTGAGGGTAGGGATTGGTTTGGTGGGTTGTGTTTTGGGTGGTTTTGGTGTGGGAATGTTGACAGGCTGTTCTAACATCCTTGAGGTGAGTGTGGCTTTTGATTGCTTGGCTAGCTCAGTCCTGCTCCCAGCACACCCGCTTCATTCAAAGCTTCAATAACAAGCCCCTTAGTATATACTTCAGATGAACAGATCTTGGTGGTGATTGCCAAGATACTGTCCCTGGACCAAGCTTTGATTTCGATCATTGACCTTCCAAGATATTTTGCAATAAATCTGATCATGATTTCAAGCCTTTCTCTTTCTAACACTTCATAACTTGCCCATCTATTCTGGATTTCTTCAATCTCTAGTCGTCGAATCTCAGAGTCAAGTTTATTGGTGTCATGGCCTTGCCTAAACAGCTGATCAATGATGTTGTCCATTGATCTGCTGTGTTCGGCATCAGCCTCTTTTATCAGTAGCTCCAAGGCTTTATCTTCAGCAATGTGCTCATCAGCACCTTTCTTTCTCTTATAGGTGAGCATTGGTTGCTGTTCTTTCTCCTCCTTTTGGGCTTGCTTCGCTTCCTTCTTTTCCTCGGATCTTTTCCTCTTCTTTTCTTTAACTGCAGTACTCTCCCCTTTTTGGATGCATTGGAGGAAGGGGTTGGAGCCGCAGAAAGAGTCTTTTGGATAGCAGCCTCATCAATGGCTGTAAAGTTGAGGAAAGCCTCTCATCTATGGCTTTGATCACTATATTAGTGATTATGGGTGTGATGAGAGGGGGGAATTTTAGAGTACAGCACCTATTTGCTCAGGAGGGTTCTGTTCCTGAGAAGTAGGCCTGAAGCAGAAGCAGGTGGTTGATTTTGGGGTGGCTCTGTGTTGGGAAACCTTCAGGGGAAGGTGCCATCTGTGGGTGTATGATGGTGGCAGATGGACTGGCATCCTGAGACATCTTGGCCAGCAGCTCTTTGAGTCTACTAACCTCATCCTCTAGAATGGTGTTTTGAGCAACTACATCATAGAAGAAGCTCAAGTCATCATCAGTTGATACTGAATCACCTGACCTCCTGCTTAGAGCAGGATTTACATGCACTGGGTGTAGACCAGTTGGTGCATGTGCCCCTTGTGCTTGGTACTGGGGACTTCCAGCCTCAGGACAATGTCCATCATCAGCTGTTGCCTCTAGGGAGGTCTTAGCAATGTTACCAGCCTCACTCTGGTCATGTGCTGAGACAGAGGAGGTGGCAGCCTCACTAAAGATTCTAAGCTCCCTGTCTACACCAGGAGATAGAATTGGGAAACCCCTGTGCTGTGGGTTCTCAGGTGCACTGTGTTCCTCCCCCTCAATTGTAGAGGTATTCCCAGTAGTAAGTGGTTTCTGGGGAGGGGGTGAGGAGTGCAATTGAGTCAGCACTTGTGCAACTATTAAAGTTGGGCTGTGAGGGGCGGTTGTTTGGGGTGAGGGGATAGAAGCAGTGTGCACCTGGGGTGGATGGTGCTCTTCAATGGCAATCTCCTCAAGTGTGGAAGATCCCAGATAAATAGGTGCCCCTTGGGTTGCTGCAGGCTCCTGTTGAGAGGAAGCCTGAGCAGCTGTGGCTGGAAGAGTCACTGTATCCACTAGGGGGTTTGGACTAGTGGATATATCCTGCGTTTGTGGTGCAGGAGCATCCTCAGGGACTCAATCCCTGAGTAGCCATTTTAGGTTTCTTTTTGGTGGGTTTGGTGGGGACTTTGGATTTGGAGGTGGTGGCTGTGGGTTCCAGGTGCGTGGGTTTGCGCAGCTTGGCAGCCAGTTTGAGTGTCCGGTCAGAGTTGTGCCGGGAGTATACTTCTGGCAGAACAGCCGTAGCAGGGACTCCCAAGCCAACAAGTCCCTCAGCATTAAGCTGGTCTATAATAATGGCCATTATGAACCGTGGATAGAGTATCCAACGTTGGCAATTAGTTTTTGAGCCATATCTTTGAGCTCTGAAAATATTAGTTCTGAAAAGTTTAGTGTGTGTTGCTCAAGGATAGAATACATTACCTGCTCCATTTGGTGGACATTTGATCCCAAGACGATGTCTTAGGGGCCAGACATACATTTACCATGTGAAAAATCAGGCGCTCAGCGTCATTAAAGTGTTTCTTCATGATGGTGGTGGCACTGAGATCACCTTGATATCCATGCTGAGCAAATGATAGATCTATGGTGCCCTTCGGATATCCAGCAGGAGAGGTAGCATCACTCAGTTGAAGAATTTACGGATTGTTGCAGGAGTAATGACTACTTCGTTGTTGTTGACGACTGACCGGAGGGATCGTGTGTTGCTCTCCTCAGTTGTAACAGTAACATCATCCAAATTGGTTCAGGATTCAGCATGTAAGACGGGGTTAAGAAGGAATGCCTTGTTGTATTGGGACTGAACCATAAGATCGATAGCAGTATCGAACTTAGTCCAGATCGGCGATTTTGTGAGGTAGGCAACACAGTTGTGTCGTGGTTTAATTTGCATAGACGCCATGGAGAAGAAGGAAGTTTTGGAGAGGAACGTTAGGTTTGAAGAAGATGAAGCAGGAGAGCTCAGGTTAGGGGTATTTATAGGGTACGGGTGAGGAAACGACTGAAGGATGTGGTGTTAGTCATCAGTAGTTTTAAACGACCGTTGACATGGTATTATCCTTTCAGACGTTGAAACAGCTGAAGTCGTGGTGTTAGGCATCAGTAGTTTAGAAAACTACTGAAGACCGTGGTTTTGACTTCAGATGATTGAAACAACTGAGGACATGGTGTTTGTCATCAGTAGTTATGAAACTACTAAAGACAGTGGTTTTGTCATCAGCTGTTGTAAACAACTGAAGACTTGGTATTAGTCATCAGTAGTTATAAAACTACTGAAGACGTGGTTTTGCTTCAGTTGTTTAAAATGAAACAGCAGTTGTACAAACGACTGAAGAGAAAGTTCTCTTCAGCTGTTTTCGTCAATTCTTAGCCTTTCAGCTGTTTCAAACTGTCCTCAACACATTCATCAGTCTTTATGGCTGATTTCAGTTGTTTCATAGGACATCAGTACTTATCTGTTTTTACTGATTGCAGTAGTTATGACTGCATCAGTAGTTGTAACTACTTCAGTAGTTTAGAGCAGATGAAGTACTTCAGTACTTGTGAGACATTTAGCCTTCAGTAGTTATAAAACTACTGAGGTTAAAAGAGCTCATCAGTACTTATATGTGACAGGCACTCATGATCATCAGTATGAATTACTGAGATCATCAGTAGTTGTCACCTATTCTAGCTGCAGCATACCAAGCCTTAACACCAGGTTTTGGAAAGTTGAACTATCCAAAGGCTTAGTAAAATGTCTGCAAGCTCATCAGCACTAGGCACAAACTTAGTCAATCAGACCTTTTTCAAAACAATCCCTTATAAAATGATGTCTGATCTCTATATGTTTGGTCCTAGAGTGCTGGACTGGATTTTTGACAATGCAAAGAGCTCAAGCACTATCCATTAACAATGGAGTCTTAGTCTCTGTAATGCCATAATCCAAAAGTTGGTTTTGAAGCCAGAGTACCTGAGATGTACAGCTTGCAACAGCAATGTACTCTGCTTCCGCATGGATGTAGCAACTGAGGTCTGTTTCTTGCTCTGCCAAGAAATCAAGCAGTTGCCTAGGAATTGACATCCACCAGAAGTTGATTTCCTGGTCAACTTACACCCTGCATAGTCACTGTCAGAAAAAGCAACTAATTTACCAGAATGTCCGGTAGAATACCATAAACCTAGAGATGGAGTGCCTTGCAGATATCTAAAGATCCTCTTGACTGCAATCAGATGAGACTCTTTAGGTGCAGCCTGAAATCTAGCACAAACACATGTAGCAAACATAATATCTGGTCTAGAAGCTGTTAAATACATCAAGGACCCATCATACATCTGTAAAGTGTTTCATCAACCACTTTACCTTTCTGATCTGAGTCCAGTTGTGTGGTGCTGCTCATGGGTAGAACAGGGCTTATAGTTTTGTAAATCAAACTTTTGCAAAAGATCTTTTGTATATTTGGATTGATGAATAAAAATTCCATCAGCCTTTTGTTTGATTTGCAACCCCAGAAAGAACTGTAATTCTCCCATGGCACTCATTTCAAACTTCTGTTGAATCAACTTTGTAAAGGCATCACACAACTTTGGATCAGAGGATGCAAAAATGATATCATCTACATAAATTTGAACAAGTAGATTATGCTGCCCAGCTTTCTTAATGAATAAAGTCTTGTCTATGGAGCCTCTAGTGAAATTGTTTTCCAGAAGAAAGTTTGATAATGTCTCATACCAGGCTCTGGAGCTTGTTTTAACCCATAAAGAGCTTTATCAGCTTATACACCCAATTAGGATGTTTATTGTCCTCAAAGCCTGGAGGTTGACATACATAAACCTCTTCTTTAACTTTTCCATACAAAAATGCACTTTTGACATCCATTTGAAAGACTTTAAGGTTTTGATAAGCAGCATAAGCTAAAAACAATCGAATTGCTTCCAGTCTGGCTACAGGGGCAAAGGTTTCATCATAATCAATACCTTCTTCTTGTGCAAACCCCTGAACAACCAGTCTGGCCTTGTTCTTAACAATAAGCCCATTTTCATCAGTTTTGTTCCTAAATACCCATTTAGTGCCTATTGCACACTTACCTGGAGGTAGAGGAACCAGTTCCCACACTTGCTGTTTCTTGAACTGAAGAAGTTCAAGCTGCATGGCATCAACCCATCCATTGTCCTTTAAAGCAATGTGATAATTCTTTGGCTCTTGCTGACTGATGAAGAGAGCATAGAAGCAGAAATTTGACAATTGACTTCTTGTTGATACTCCAGCAGTGATATCACCAATGATTTGAGACATGGGGTGATTCTTCAGATCTTGATACACAAAGATCTGTGCAAGTGTTTGTAGCCGGTTCAGCAGCAACAGATGGTGATGGTGAATCATTTCCTTGAAACCAATCAGTGGATGGTAATTCAAAGGAAGTTGAATTCGAAGAAATCTCATCAGCATTTGTTGTGGATGGTGCTACTGGCGCTACAGGAACATCAGGTCTAGTTGAGTCAGGCAGCTGATCACTAAACCTGAAGAGGTGAGTACTGCAATCATCATCATCATCAGCAGTACCACCAGGTGGTGAACTGTTGACAGGAGCAACAGCAGGAGTTTGATAAGGAACATATTGCAGTATGTCCAAATCAAATAACTCCACAGGACTTTGTGGAATCTTGTCCTTTGGAGATTCATTAAACTTAACATGTAGAGTTTCTTCAACCATCTTTGTTCTGCAGTTGAAGACTCTGTATGCCTTGCAAGTAGATGAATAACCAACAAAGTATCCTGCATCCACCTTAGGATCAAATTTGTGGAGTTGATCCTTTGTGTTGAGAATAAAACAGGGACACCCAAATGCTTTGAAAAATGAAATCAGAGGAGCCAAATGATGGAGAACTTCATATGGAGTCTTCATCAACCTCTGATTTACTAAAACTCTATTTTGCACATAACAAGCTGTGTTGACAGCTTCGGCCCAAAAGGTCAATGGCAAACCTGAGTCAGCCAGCATGGACCTTGCAGCTTCAATGAAGGTCCTGTTCTTTCTCTCCACTACTCCATTTTGTTCTGGAGTCCTTGGAATGCTGAACTGCCTTTTGATTCCCTTTGAAAGATAGAAGTCATCAAGTGTATGATTTCTGAACTCAGTTCCATTATCACTCCTAATACACTTGACTGGAAGGGAATACTGCTTCTCAATGTACAGCACAAAGTGGATAATCTTCTGAGCAGCCTCATCCTTTGAATGTAGAAAGAAAGTCCATACAAATCTGGAGTAATCATCCACAATTACCAGACAGTATTTCTTCTTTGCCATGCTCATTACTCTCACAGGACCAAATAGATCCATATGCAGTAATTGCAAGCAGGCAGTGGACTTGGACACTTCAATAGGAGGGAATGAGACCTTGTGCTGTTTTCCTTTAAAACAAGCAGTGCAGTTTCATCACAGTGGAACTCCTTTATTGGTAAGCCTCTGACTAAACTCTTGTGGCTAAGCTGATTCATGTTTTTAGATTAACATGACCAAGCCTCCTGTGCCACAGTTTAGATTCTTGAGAAGAGGCTTTGGAAAATAGGCAAGGATTGCCTTTGAGATCTATCTTCTTAGAGAGATCTAAGGCATACACTCTTCCTGTCCTGTTGGCTTTCAGGAGAGTGTGATCATCCAACACCTTGTCAATCAAGTGCAAAACTTTGGATGACAGAATCCTACAGTTTTGACTTGTGAAAAGGGCAACATGGCCTTTATCACACATTTGACTGACACTCAAGAGGTTGTACTTGAGATTTTCCACATGATTAACATCATCAAATTTGATTTCCCCATTGGAGACAAAGCCCTTACCGATGATGTAACCCCTGGCATCATTGCCAAAAGAGACAAATCCCTTCTTTCCTTGAGAGTAGTCATGAAGAAGAGAGATGTTCCCAGTCATGTGCATAGATCCCCCACTGTCTACATACCAGATGCTACTTTGGCATGTTGAAGAACCCTGCAATAATAAACAATCAGTTAGTTTTAGAGACCCAAACCTTTTTGGTTTTGGGCCTGGTCTCATCAATAGATGGTAAGCTAACATGTTTATTTGTAACAACAGCCTGAGAAGAAGAAGATGGTGTAGAGGAGGAGTCCTTTGGCTTAGACCTCCTTTTCTGTGGTTTCAACATAGGAGAATCTAGTTGGTTAACTCTACCCAACAGATGTTGTACCATCATCACCAGCTGTGTCTGATTTTGTGATAAAGCTTTCAGCTCATCAGACACATTGCTAGTGGAGTTAGATAAGGTCCTATGTTGCACCTTCTTCTTTTGAGCACCCTCAGCTGTCACCTGTTTAACTCCTTCCTTTTTGGATTGCTTTAAGGACTTAAGGGTTACAGGATTTGATGTTGCTGATACAAACGTGGTCTCAAACTCAGTTTTCATTTTTACTATTTTCTCATTAATTTCTTCTTTTTGTTTGAGTTTGGAACCTCTTTTGTACCAACAATCATCTGTAAGATGATTGAACAAACCACATACTTCACATGGTTTCTTCTTCATCTTAGGTTGATCGTCAACTAAAGATGGTGAAGCAACAGAAGACTTGTTCTTCAATGCTTTGGAAGCATTGGTTGCTTTCTTGACAGCCTCTTTAGTAGCCTTCAAACTCTTTCTACAGCCAGTTTTCTTCTCTTCAGTGCTGACAGCAGTTGAAGTTTGAACTTCAAGTGTTAAATCCTGCTCTCCAGTCCTTTCAGGACCTTCAGGATTAACTCCTGAGTTGATCAACCTATTGATCATGTGAATGTCAGCATTTGGACCATCAACATCAGCTGATAGGTTCAAAGAGGACTTGATGCTGACTGCTACTTCTGATTGTGCTGTATCAGAAGGTAGATCACATGATTTGATGGATTGGTTATCACTCTCACCATCAGATTCTACCTCTGCTCTTGGGGTAAAATCTGTAGGTGGAGCAGTGTGATTGTAGCCAATTCCAAACTTCACATTTGAAGCAGATTGCTTACTAAGAAGCATTTCAAAACCTTTGCATGATTGTACCCATCTATCACACTCGACCTGGGTAACTGCAAGGGTTTCTTTGAGATCTTTGTACTTCTCTAGAAGTACATCTTCTCTAGCCTTATCATCAATTATTTGGCAATTCAGTTTATAAACCTCATCATTTTTATCTTTGAGCACAAACTCAAACTCAGCTTTGTTTTTGGAAATTATTTGTTCTAGCTCAATGTTCTTATTAATTAAAGCTACATTTGCTTCTCTAATGGAAGCAAATGCTGCTATGCATGGTTCAGAACATAATTTGGCTTTTGCCTCAGAGGATACCTGTGATACCTGAGGTGTAGAGGCATTGGAAGATGAAGTATCAGCAGACTCCAAAGCCATAAGAGCTAGATTCCCAAAGGGACTGTCACCACCATGTTGACCAGCACCTGAGAACAGTTGATCATGACCAGACAAGTCATCTGGTAAACTGCTCCAGTCAACAACTCCTGGGGTGAAGAAGCTGTGTTGTTGAGATGAAGGTTGTTGATGAGATAGGGAAGGCTGAGGTTCTGGTAATGCATGAGGTTGTGGTGTCATAGGAACTTGAACTTGATTTGACTGTGGCATGTAATAACAAGGGTACTGATATGGCATTTGACCTTGAGGAACAAAATATGCCGGAGATTGTTGTTGAGGATGATGACTAGATGTGACAGGATGTTGCCCTCTGTGTTGTTGACTATTGCCAGGAAAAGTCACAAAGGGTGCAGTAGAGTTTGATCCAGTTGATCTACACTCTCTTGCAAAGTGTCCAAGCCGTTGGCATTTGTGACACCTCAACTTGCTCTTGTCAAAACCAACTTTGGTTTTGCCAGAGAGTCCTGGAATTTTCTTCCAGTTCTTTTGTAGAACTTCTGAGATCTGATATTTATCAAGGCCATTTGGCTCAAAATATCCATCTCTTCTAAGTCATCATCAGCAATCCCCTTGAGATCATCCATAATGAAACATAGATTGTCATTATTACACCCACTGACCATCAACACTTACAAATGCAGAATCAGAAGTGCTCGAAGAGAAATTAATATGCTCATCATACTGGCATTCAGATGAAGCATATTCTAACTCATGACCCACCAAGGCAGTGTTGCCTTGTATAAAGTCTTCAGTGAGCTTTCCAGATGAAGACAGCTTTCTCTTCTGTTCTATCTCTCTCTCAAAAGTGAGCAATTTCCCATGGAGTTGGGTGAGAGATAGTTTGTCCAAACTTGCACTGGAGCGTAGGACAATAGTATATGTGTCCCATCTCTCAGGCAGTGATCTGAGAAATCTGTTATTCATCTGAATATTGGTGTATTCAAGTTTGACCATTTTTAGTTTAGATATCAAACAAGAAAACCGCTCATATTGTTGAGTCAGTGTCTCACCCTTTCTATGAGAGAATGTCTCATATTGTTGGGCAAGAATTTCCCTATTATTTGCCAAGACCTCATCTGTTCCTCCAAATTGTTCTTTCAAAGCAATCCAGAGGTCATGGGCAGTTTCATGATGCATTAGCCCAGAATAGATTTCATTGGGCAAAGCCATGGCCAGAATTCCATGGGCTTTTGCATCAATCTCAAGCAACTTCTTATCCTCATCTGAGTATTGCTCCCTCCTCTTCGGAACCATTTGATTGGTTTCCGGGTTATTCACCATAGGCTTGTGTGGACCATGTACCACTGATGTCCAACACCCTGCGCTATTAACAGACAGGTGATGGAGCATACGTCTTTGCCATATGTTATACTCATTCCTAACCAGCATAGGAGGCTTGGTTGAGGAACCAGTATTTTGAGGATCATTGGAGGGAGTGGTCATTTTCAGTTCAAAAACAGTTTAGTTCAAGTTTTAAAAAGTTTTAGACAAACCACAACAAACTCAATGAGAACCAAGAAAAAGATCTCAGGATGAATGAGCAGAAATACAGAAAATTCAATCTCTATAACCGTTTCTTGCAAAAACAAAAGCTAATTCAATCAAACTTGGATCTTGAATAGCAGTTTCAATGATCAATTATTAGATCGATCAATGATTAACCTGCTCTGATACCGACCAAAGTACTGAAGTACAACAGCTGAAGAGTTCACAAGTGCTGAAGATCAACAACTGATGTACAAAGTCTGAAGACAAAGACTGAAGACATCAGCTGATGATATCTACTGAAGTCATCAGCTGATGAAACACCTGAAGGTCAAAGTCTGAAGATCAAGTACTGAAGCCTCAGTAGTTTGTCACAACTGCTGAAGAGTACTTCTTCAGTAGTTGTGATATCAGTAGTTTTATTTTCTATGTTTCAGTAGTTTTGTAAAACGACTGAAGAGCTTGTTCTTCAGTCGTTGTAGTTTGAGTAGTTTTATATTTTGTACTTAACTTGCTGATATGTTCTCAGTAGTTGTGAACATTTCAGTAGTTTGTTAAGAATTAGTTATTTCTGTATTGGATCTGCCAGTTGTCACTTTCCGTGACAACAGCAGTGATTGTTGCACTCTATATAAGGAGTGACAACCTATTGTAATCAGGGAGTGAAATGAGTAATTGAATGGAATGAATGATTGATTTGATTAGAAATATTCTACATCTATAAACATTCCTAGAAATCAGAAATACATATTCTCTCCCTATAACCGTATGCGGTCTTAATGCTTACAAATATTGATCGCTTGCTACAATTTGTCTAATTCGTGTTTGTATTCCGCTGCTTATATTCTGATACATCAAACTTGTGATCACTGATCCTGTCACATGCAGATTTTCAGATCTGCAGCCGCCAGGGCTGCCCAAAACCCTAATCTGATGAATTCAACATGAACCGAAACAAAGTAGACATCATCAGATTCGAAAGGGTGACGAAAATGTGGTTTCGAATTCGATTTCAACATAGAAGCAACACACGTAACAAGATCTGAGCAAAACACGAAGAACACGAAGTGGGTTTAACATCAAGATATGAAATTCAATCCAGAAATCAAGAGCTCGGGTTGCTAGAATGATTGTTAGATCATTCCAGCAGTAACCTGGCTCTGATACCAATTGTGAAGTCGGTTTTTCTCCGGATCGATAAACATCCAAGCATGTTCTTGACGGAAGGATAAACATCAAACCAAAAGTCAAACAATAATACGAACTATAATTGAATGGTTTCATTGATAAAACCTAACGATTACAAGCTCGTTACAACATAGGAATCAAGACTCTTGGCAAGGGGAAGATCGAGCATGATCTCCCCTCTCATCCGATAGCCCTAGGCTCCGGGCAGACTTCCTCTCCATCCCCTATCTCTCTACACATTAAAACTGGTATATATAGGCCTCGGCCCATATTAGATGCGATTGGGCCCATTTGTGCGATTGGACCATGCGTATGGTCCAATCGTACGACTGGACCATTCTTATGGTTCAGTCTTACGAATGTCCCAATCACATCTCTCAGTCGCACGGCTGGTCCATTACATGGCTCACTCGTACGATTGAGTCTCATTCGCATATGCTCCTACGAATGACCCAGTTTCATGTGTTTACAACATATCAGGTGTATTACATTAAGCCTGGACTATTCGACAAGCGACGGACACACTATATATAACTATATATGCTCCAACAGTATAGGATGTTTTGGATAATCATGGATGATGTTTGGACTTTGATGGTCATGTATGATGTTGGTGTTGATTAGTAGTTAGGACATCATGTTTGGGACTGGAAGTTGATTGTTGTGTTGTTTGTTGAATGCAATGCATATGGTTAATGAATATGGTTATGATCGTCATACACGCGTGCGAATCTGAGGCCCCTACTTAGTAGGATTGGCAGGTTTAGGATGTGAAGTCGTGAGTTGCTTCACATGGCATGTAGTAAGTGGTTTGATCTTTATGTGACATGTTAGTTGTGTTGTAACTAGTGAATATGTTCATGTTCTAGATTCGCATGACTTGTATGATACTTGGTTGTATGATGATCTGAGTGTTACACCTGGATGATATAGCATACATATGGTCTATTTGAATGTTAACTATGTATGATATATGTGTATGATTACTTGAATGGTTTACAACACATAAAGTCACCAACGGGTCAAACGGGTCAACTAGGTCAAACATGTCTGTTTTATTTGAAATCTTGAGTCCTTGGTTGTAGTGTACTTAGGGTTTCACATGTTCTTTCATTACACGTACTCATGCACTTATATGATCTAGGTAACCTCTGAAGGTTGTCTGTCTATTCTGTTTGACAAGTCAAACTCTGTGTATCTAAACGCATATCAGGTGAGTTCATGCCCCACTTTTTATTTACTCTCTTTGGGGGAGATAGCATACTGGTAAATCACGAACGCTTTATGTATTTAAGTTGTGTACAATATTATATAGTGTTGATGTCATGGAAAAGTCCTCACACTTTCGAATTGTTAATATTGATTAGCGGGGAAATTTGGGTAGTACTACTGGGTCTGACGAGCCCCACCTGTGTGACTCGAGGTCAACCGGGTGCAAGTTGTCCTAATGAACATTGTCACGACCTGTTAAGTCGTGGCAGGAGGCAACAACATAACACAGTTAGCTTCAATTGCGAAATCACTATGAAATAATATTTATTGTAATGGACTAGCTATCTGTTACAATACACTACTTGTACATCTCTATTATTAAACTGTTTATATTTGAATATCTCTTGAACTCACCAACCATTGTGTTGACATTTTTAGTATGCTACTCTCACGTCATTAGCTTGCTTGCCATAGGAGCACTGCATGGTCCACTGCATTCTATGACACAGTTTTCAAGACAATTGTATCATTTTAATAATTAATGATTTCTCTTTTGGGATTGGCATGTGTTTTGCCACAATTATGCTTTTGTTTCTTTGGGTTGTTTTCAAAACGCTTCCAGACTGTTTAATTTGTTTACTTTGGATTGATTTCATTTAAATTATGGCATATAGAGTCGTTCTAAGTAACTATTGACTGTGATCCTAGTTTGTTCACACGCCTCGCGGTAAAACTCCGCAAGTGGATTTTGAGGGTGTGACATAGATCGTTATCTATTTATTTTGCTAAGTTTTCAATAATACTTTAATACACCCTATCTCAACTTGCATGATTTTAATTAAATCTTATGTACTTATTCATGTTACTTTGATTTGGCTTGTTTTTATCAATGACGCATAGGGTTTCTTGTTTAAAGTCTGATTACTTTCATTCCTCCCGTGTAATTTGTTTCTCGATTCTTTTTAAGTAAATACGAGTGTTTTATTGTTTCTTTACACCCGGTTTCCTTTCCTAAAGGCTAATAAAGTTTTATTCGAATCAACAATTATAATTTTTATTGATTCGATGGATTTTTGAGCTAGTAGTGTCTGAAGTTAGTTGTGGAATGTTCTCCATGAGTTTGGGCATGAGTATAATATATTCGGGGTCAATCGTAGTGTTTTGTGTTTGTGTTTGTGTTTGATTTTGATTTGTATAATAGATACTATGTTCCATTTTTTATCAATTAGTGTGATTGTAATGATGCTTACAATCCGATATGATTAAATTGGTTCATGTGTGTGTTTAGAGGGCTTAAGAATCAAAACTACACAGCATTAGAGGTTGTTACGTAAAGGAAAAAACCATCCATGCAAGAACTATTATTGTGTAATGTCTTTGTATGGCTAGATCGTTATCTATTTATTTTGCTAAGTTTTCATTAATACTTTAATACACCCTATCTCAACTCGCATGATTTTAATGAAAATGTGATTAAATCTTATGTACTTAATCAAGTTACTTTGAATTGGCTTGTTTTTATGGATTACGCATAGGGTTTCTTGTTTAAAGTTCGATTACTTTCATTCCTCCAGTGTAATTTGATTCACGATTCTTTTTTAGTGAATACGAGTAGTTTATTGTTTCTTTACAACCGATTCCTTTCCTAAAGACTAATAGAGTTTTACCCAAATCAACAATTATAATTTTGAATGATTCTGTGGATTTTTGAGGTAGTAGTGTCCAAAGTTGGTTGTGGAAAGTTCTCGGTGAGTTTCTGCATCAGTGTAATTATACTAGGGCTCAATCATGTGGTTTTGTGTTTGGGTTTGGTCTCGATTTGTATAATAGATACTATGTTCCATTTTATATTAATTCGGGTGATTCTAATTATTACAATCAGATATGACTAAATTGTTTCACGAGTGTGTTCAGAGGGCTTGAGAATCAAAACTTCATAGCATTAGAGGGTGTTACGAAAAGGAAAAACCTATACTTGCAAGAACTATTATTGTTTGATGTATTTGTATGGCTAGACCGGTTTCTTTTTATTTTGCTACGTTGTCATTAATACTTTATACACCCTATCTCTAGTTGCATGATTTCACTTAAAATGCAATTAAATCTTATGTACTTATTCATGTTACTTTGATTTGGCTTGTTTTTATCAATGACGGATAGGGTTTCTTATTTAAAGTCAGATTACATTCATTCCTCCAGTGTAATTTGATTCTCGATTCTTTTTATGTATATACGAGTATTTTATTGTTTCTATACACCCGATTTCCTTTCCTAAATGCTAATAAAGTTTTATTCCAATCAACAATTATAATTTTTATTGATTCGATGGATTTTTGAGCTAGTAGTGTCTGAAGTTAGTTGTGGAATGTTCAAGATGAGTTTGGGCATCTGTGTAATTATATTAGGGCTCAATCGTAGGTTTTGTGTTTGTGTTTTCGTTTTGATTTGTATAATAGATACTATGTTCCATTTTTTATCAATTAGTGTGATTCTAATGATGCTTACATTCTGATATGATTAAACTGGTTCATGTGTGTGTTCAATGGGCTTGAGAATCAAAACTTGACAGCATTATAGGTTGTTACGAAAAGGAAAAACCTATCCATGCAAGAACTATAATTGTTTAATGTCTTTGTATGGCTAGATCGTTATCTATTTATTTTGCTAAGTTTTCATTAACACTTTAATTCACCCTATCTCAACTTGCATGATTTTAATTAAAATGTGATTAAATCTTATGTACTTAATCAAGTTACTTTGAATTGGCTTTTTTGTTATCGATCACGCATAGGGTTTCTTGATTAAAGCCGATTACTTTCATTCCTCCAGTGTAAATTAATTCTCAATTCTTTCTTAGTGAACACGAGTAGTTTATTGTTTCTTTACATCTGATTCCTTTCCTAAAGACTAATAGAGTTTTATTTGAATCAAAAATTATAAATTTGAATGATTCTGTGCATTTTTGAGGTAGTAGTGTCTAAAGTTGGTTGTGGAAAGTTGTCGGTGAGTTTATGCACCCGTGTTATTATACTAGGCTCAATCATTTGGTTTTGTGTTTGGGTTTGGTCTCGATTTGTATAATAGATACTATGTTCCATTTTATATTAATTCGTGTGATTCTAATGATGCTTACAATGAGCTATGATTAAATTGTTTCACGAGTGTCTTCAGAGGGCTTGAGATTAAAACTTCATAGCATTAGAGGGTGTTACGAAAAGAAAAACCTATACTTGCAAGAACTATTGTTGTTTGATGTATTCGTATTGCTAGACCGTTTTCTATTTATTTTGCTTAGTTTTCATGAATACTTTATTACACCCTATCCCTAATTGCATGATTTTAATTAAAATGCAATTAAAACTTATGTACTTATTCATGTTACTTTGATTTGGCTTGTTTTTATCAATGACGCATAGGGTTTCTTGTTTAAAGTCTAATTACTATCATTCCTCCAGTGTAATTTGTTTCTCGATTCTTTTTAAGTAAATAAGAGTGTTTTATTGTTTCTTTACACCCGGTTTCCTTTCCTAAAGGCTAATAAAGTTTTATTCGAATCAACAATTATAAATTTTATTGATTCGATGGATTTTTGAGCTAGTAGTGTCTGAAGTTAGTTGTGGAATGTTCTCCATGAGTTTGGGCATCAGTATAATATATTCAGGGTCAATCGTAGTGTTTTGTGTTTGTGTTTGTGTTTGATTTTGATTTTTATAATAGATACTATGTTCCATTTTTTATCAATTAGTGTGATTGTAATGATGCTTACAATCAGATATGATTAAATTGGTTCATGTGTGTGTTTAGAGGGCTTGAGAATCAAAACTACACAGCATTAGAGGTTGTTACGTAAAGGAAAAAACTATCCATGCAAGAACTATTATTGTGTAATGTCTTTGTATGGCTAGATCGTTATCTATTTATTTTGCTAAGTTTTCATTAATACTTTAATACACCCTATCTCAACTCGCGTGATTTTAATTAAAATGTGATTAAATCTTATGTACTTAATCAAGTTACTTTGAATTGGCTTGTTTTTATCGATTACGCATAGGGTTTTTTGTTTAAAGTTCGATTACTTTCATTCCTCTAGTGTAATTTGATTCTCGATTCTTTTTTAGTGAATACGAGTAGTTTATTGTTTCTTTACACCCGATTCCTTTCCTAAAGACTAATAGAGTTTTACCCAAATCAACAATTATAATTTTGAATGATTCTGTGGATGTTTGAGGTAGTAGTGTCCAAAGTTGGTTGTGGAAAGTTCTCGGTGACTTTGTGCATCAGTGTAATTATACTAGGGCTCAATCATATGGTTTTGTGTTTGGGTTTGGTCTCGATTTGTATAATAGATACTATGTTCCATTTTATATTAATTCGGGTGATTCTAATTATTACAATCAGATTTGATTAAATTGTTTCACGAGTGTGTTCAGAGGGCTTGAGAATCAAAACTTCATAGCATTAGAGGGTGTTACGAAAAGGAAAAACCTATACTTGCAAAAACTATTGTTGTTTGATGTATTTGTATGGCTAGACCGTTTTCTTTTTATTTTGCTACGTTTTCATTAGTACTTTATACACCCTATCTCTAGTTGCATGATTTCAATTAAAATGCAATTAAATGGTATGTACTTATTCATGTTACTTTGATTTGGCTTGTTTTTATCAATGACGGATAGGGTTTCTTATTTAAAGTCCGATTACATTCATTCCTCCAGTGTAATTTGATTCTCGATTCTTTTTATGTATATAAGAGTATTTTATTGTTTCTATACACCCAATTTCCTTTCCTAAATGCTAATAAAGTTTTGATTCGATGGATTTTTGAGCTAGTAGTGTCTGAAGTTAGTTGTGGAATGTTCTAGATGAGTTTGGGCATCTGTGTAATTATATTAGGGCTCAATCGTAGGGTTTTGTGTTTGTGTTTGGTTTTGATTTGTATAATAGATACTATGTTCCATTTTTTATCAATTAGTGTGATTCTAATGATGCTTACATTCTGATATGATTAAACTGGTTCATGTGTGTGTTCAATGGGCTTGAGAATCAAAACTTGACAGCATTATAGGTTGTTACGAAAAGGAAAAACCTATCCATGCAAGAACTATTATTGTTTAATGTCTTTGTATGGCTAGATCGTTATCTATTTATTTTGCTAAGTTTTCATTAACACTTTAATTCACCCTATCTCAACTTGCATGATTTTAATTAAAATGTGATTAAATCTTATGTACTTAATCAAGTTACTTTGAATTGGCTTTTTTGTTATCGATCACGCATAGGGTTTCTTGATTAAAGGCCGATTACTTTCATTCCTCCAGTGTAAATTAATTCTCAATTCTTTCTTAGTGAACACGAGTAGTTTATTGTTTCTTTACATCTGATTCCTTTCCTAAAGACTAATAGAGTTTTATTTGAATCAAAAATTATAAATTTGAATGATTCTGTGCATTTTTGAGGTAGTAGTGTCTAAAGTTGGTTGTGGAAAGTTGTCGGTGAGTTTATGCACCCGTGTTATTATACTAGGGCTCAATCATTTGGTTTTGTGTTTGGGTTTGGTCTCGATTTGTATAATAGATACTATGTTCCATTTTATATTAATTCGTGTGATTCTAATGATGCTTACAATGAGCTATGATTAAATTGTTTCACGAGTGTGTTCAGAGGGCTTGAGAATTAAAACTTCATAGCATTAGAGGGTGTTACGAAAAGTAAAAACCTATACTTGCAAGAACTATTGTTGTTTGATGTATTCGTATTGCTAGACCGTTTTCTATTTATTTTGCTAAGTTTTCATGAATACTTTATTACACCCTATCCCTAATTGCATGATTTTAATTAAAATGCAATTAAAACTTATGTACTTATTCATGTTACTTTGATTTGGCTTGTTTTTATCAATGACGCATAGGGTTTCTTGTTTAAAGTCTGATTACTTTCATTCCTCCTGTGTAATTTGTTTCTCGATTCTTTTTAAGTAAATACGAGTGTTTTATTGTTTCTTTACACCCGGTTTCCTTTCCTAAAGGCTAATAAAGTTTTATTCGAATCAACAATTAAAATTTTTATTGATTCGATGGATTTTTGAGCTAGTAGTGTCTGAAGTTAGTTGTGGAATGTTCTCCATGAGTTTGGGCATCAGTATAATATATTCGGGGTCAATCGTAGTGTTTTGTGTTTGTGTTTGTGTTTGATTTTGATTTGTATAATAGATACTATGTTCCATTTTTTATCAATTAGTGTGATTGTAGTGATGCTTACAATCCGATATGATTAAATTGGTTCATGTGTGTGTTTAGAGGGCTTGAGAATCAAAACTACACAGCATTAGAGGTTGTTACGTAAAGGAAAAAACTATCCATGCAAGAACTATTATTGTGTAATGTCTTTGTATGGCTAGATCGTTATCTATTTATTATGCTAAGTTTTCATTAATACTTTAATACACCCTGTCTCAACTCGCATAATTTTAATGAAAATGTGATTAAATCTTATGTACTTAATCAAGTTACTTTGAATTGGCTTGTTTTTATGGATTACGCATAGGGTTTCTTGTTTAAAGTTCGATTACTTTCATTCCTCAGTGTAATTTGATTCTCGATTCTTTTTTAGTGAATACGAGTAGTTTATTGTTTCTTTACAACCGATTCCTTTCTTAAAGACTAATAGAGTTTTACCCAAATCAACAATTATAATTTTGAATGATTCTGTGGATTTTTGAGGTAGTAGTGTCCAAAGTTGGTTGTGGAAAGTTCTCGGTGAGTTTCTGCATCAGTGTAATTATACTAGGGCTCAATCATGTGGTTTTGTGTTTGGGTTTGGTCTCGATTTGTATAATAGATACTATGTTCCATTTTATATTAATTCGGGTGATTCTAATTATGATTACAATCAGATATGACTAAATTGTTTCACGAGTGTGTTCAGAGGGCTTGAGAATCAAAACTTCATAGCATTAGAGGGTGTTACGAAAAGGAAAAACCTATACTTGCAAGAACTATTATTGTTTGATGTATTTGTATGGCTAGACCGGTTTCTTTTTATTTTGCTACGTTTTCATTAATACTTTATACACCCTATCTCTAGTTGCATGATTTCAATTAAAATGAAATTAAATCTTATGTACTTATTCATGTTACTTTGATTTGGCTTGTTTTTATCAATGACGCATAGGGTTTCTTGTTTAAAGTCTGATTACTTTCATTCCTCCCGTGTAATTTGTTTCTCGATTCTTTTTAAGTAATACGAGTGTTTTATTGTTTCTTTACACCCGGTTTCCTTTCCTAAAGGCTAATAAAGTTTTATTCGAATCAACAATTATAATTTTTATTGATTCGATGGATTTTTGAGCTAGTAGTGTCTGAAGTTAGTTGTGGAATGTTCAAGATGAGTTTGGGCATCTGTGTAATTATATTAGGGCTCAATCGTAGGGTTTTGTGTTTGTGTTTGGTTTTGATTTGTATAATAGATACTATGTTCCATTTTTTATCAATTAGTGTGATTCTAATGATGCTTACATTCTGATATGATTAAACTGGTTCATGTGTGTGTTCAATGGGCTCGAGAATCAAAACTTGACAGCATTATAGGTTGTTACGAAAAGGAAAAACCTATCCATGCAAGAACTATTATTGTTTAATGTCTTTGTATGGCTAGATCGTTATCTATTTATTTTGCTAAGTTTTCATTAACACTTTAATTCACCCTATCTCAACTTGCATGATTTTAATTAAAATGTGATTAAATCTTATGTACTTAATCAAGTTACTTTGAATTGGCTTGTTTTTATCGATCACGCATAGGGTTTCTTGTTTAAAGGCCGATTACTTTCATTCCTCCAGTGTAAATTAATTCTCAATTCTTTCTTAGTGAACACGAGTAGTTTATTGTTTCTTTACATCTGATTCCTTTCCTAAAGACTAATAGAGTTTTATTTGAATCAAAAATTATAAATTTGAATGATTCTGTGCATTTTTGAGGTAGTAGTGTCTAAAGTTGGTTGTGGAAAGTTGTCGGTGAGTTTATGCACCCGTGTTATTATACTAGGGCTCAATCATTTGGTTTTGTGTTTGGGTTTGGTCTCGATTTATATAATAGATACTATGTTCCATTTTATATTAATTCGTGTGATTCTAATGATGCTTACAATGAGCTATGATTAATTGTTTCACGTGTGTTCAGAGGGCTTGAGAATTAAAACTTCATAGCATTAGAGGGTGTTACGAAAAGTAAAAACCTATACTTGCAAGAAGTATTGTTGTTTGATGTATTCGTATTGCTAGACCGTTTTCTATTTATTTTGCTAAGTTTTCATGAATACTTTATTACACCCTATCCCTAATTGCATGATTTTAATTAAAATGCAATTAAAACTTATGTACTTATTCATGTTACTTTGATTTGGCTTGTTTTTATCAATGACGCATAGGGTTTCTTGTTTAAAGTCTGATTACTTTCATTCCTCCTGTGTAATTTGTTTCTCGATTCTTTTTAAGTAAATACGAGTGTTTTATTGTTTCTTCACACCCGGTTTCCTTTCCTAAAGGCTAATAAAGTTTTATTCGAATCAACAATTAAAATTTTTATTGATTTGATGGATTTTTGAGCTAGTAGTGTCTGAAGTTAGTTGTGGAATGTTCTCCATGAGTTTGGGCATCAGTATAATATTCGGGGTCAATCGTAGTGTTTTGTGTTTGTGTTTGTGTTTGATTTTGATTTGTATAATAGATACTATGTTCCATTTTTTATCAATTAGTGTGATTGTAATGATGCTTACAATCCGATATGATTAAATTGGTTCATGTGTGTGTTTAGAGGGCTTAAGAATCAAAACTACACAGCATTAGAGGTTGTTACGTAAAGGAAAAAACTATCCATGCAAGAACTATTATTGTGTAATGTCTTTGTATGGCTAGATCGTTATCTATTTATTTTGCTAAGTTTTCATTAATACTTTAATACACCCTGTCTCAACTCGCATAATTTTAATGAAAATGTGATTAAATCTTATGTACTTAATCAAGTTACTTTGAATTGGCTTGTTTTTATGGATTACGCATAGGGTTTCTTGTTTAAAGTTCGATTACTTTCATTCCTCCAGTGTAATTTGATTCTCGATTCTTTTTTAGTGAATACGAGTAGTTTATTGTTTCTTTACAACCGATTCCTTTCTTAAGACTAATAGAGTTTTACCCAAATCAACAATTATAATTTTGAATGATTCTGTGGATTTTTGAGGTAGTAGTGTCCAAAGTTGGTTGTGGAAAGTTCTCGGTGATTTCTGCATCAGTGTAATTATACTAGGCTCAATCATGTGGTTTTGTGTTTGGGTTTGGTCTCGATTTTATAATAGATACTATGTTCCATTTTATATTAATTCGGGTGATTCTAATTATGATTACAATCAGATATGACTAAATTGTTTCACGAGTGTGTTCAGAGGGCTTGAGAATCAAAACTTCATAGCATTAGAGGGTGTTACGAAAAGGAAAAACCTATACTTGCAAGAACTATTATTGTTTGATGTATTTGTATGGCTAGACCGTTTCTTTTTATTTTGCTACGTTTTCATTAGTACTTTATACACCCTATCTCTAGTTGCATGATTTCAATTAAAATGCAATTAAATGGTATGTACTTATTCATGTTACTTTGATTTGGCTTGTTTTTATCAATGACGGATAGGGTTTCTTATTTAAAGTCCGATTACATTCATTCGTCGAGTGTAATTTGATTCTCCATTCTTTTTATGTATATACGAGTATTTTATTGTTTCTATACACCCGATTTCCTTTCCTAAATGCTAATAAAGTTTTATTCCAATCAACCATTATAGTTTTTATTGATTCGATGGATTTTTGAGCTAGTAGTGTCTGAAGTTAGTTGTGGAATGTTCTAGATGAGTTTGGGCATTTGTGTAATTATATTAGGGCTCAATCGTAGAGTTTTGTGCTTGTGTTTGGTTTTGATTTGTATAATAGATACTATGTTCCATTTTTTATCAATTAGTGTGATTCTAATGATGCTTACATTCTCATATGATTAAACTGGTTCATGTGTGTGTTCAATGGGCTTGAGGATCAAAACTTGACAGCATTATAGGTTGTTACGAAAAGGAAAAACCTATCCATGCAAGAACTATTATTGTTTAATGTCTTTGTATGGCTAGATCGTTATCTATTTATTTTGCTAAGTTTTCATTAATACTTTAATACACCCTATCTCAACTTGCATGATTTTAATTAAAATGTGATTAAATCTTATGTACTTAATCAAGTTACTTTGAATTGGCTTGTTTTTATCGATCACGCATAGGGTTTCTTCTTTAAAGTCCGATTACTTTCATTCCTCCAATGTAATTTAATTCTCAATTCTTTCTTAGTGAACATGAGTAGTTTATTGTTTCTTTACATCTGATTCCTTTCCTAAAGACTAATAGAGTTTTATTTGAATCAAAAATTATAAATTTGAATGATTCTGTGCATTTTTGAGGTAGTAGTGTCTAAAGTTGGTTGTGGAAAGTTGTCGGTGAGTTTATGCACCCGTGTTATTATACTAGGCTCAATCATTTGGTTTTGTGTTTGGTTTGGTCTCGATTTATATAATAGACTATGTTCCATTTTATATTAATTCGTGTGATTCTAATGATGCTTACAATGAGCTATGATTAAATTGTTTCACGTGTGTTCAGAGGGCTTGAGAATTAAAACTTCATAGCATTAGAGGGTGTTACGGAAAGGAAAAACCTATACTTGCAAGAACTATTGTTGTTTGATGTATTCGTATTGCTAGACCGTTTTCTATTTATTTTGCTTAGTTTTCATGAATACTTTATTACACCCTATCCCTAATTGCATGATTTTAATTAAAATGCAATTAAAACTTATGTACTTATTCATGTTACTTTGATTTGGCTTGTTTTTATCAATGACGCATAGGGTTTCTTGTTTAAAGTCTAATTACTATCATTCCTCCAGTGTAATTTGTTCTCGATTCTTTTTAAGTAAATACGAGTGTTTTATTGTTTCTTTACACCCGTTTCCTTTCCTAAAGGCTAATAAAGTTTTATTCGAATCAACAATTAAAATTTTTATTGATTCGATGGATTTTTGAGCTAGTAGTGTCTGAAGTTAGTTGTGGAATGTTCTCCGTGAGTTTGGGCATCAGTATAATATATTCGGGGTCAATCGTAGTGTTTTGTGTTTGTGTTTGTGTTTGTGTTTGATTTTGATTTGTATAATATACTATGTTCCATTTTTTATCAATTAGTGTGATTGTAATGATGCTTACAATCCGATATGATTAAATTGGTTCATGTGTGTTTAGAGGGCTTAAGAATCAAAACTACACAGCATTAGAGGTTGTTACGTAAAGGAAAAAACTATCCATGCAAGAACTATTATTGTGTAATGTCTTTGTATGGCTAGATCGTTATCTATTTATTTTGCTAAGTTTTCATTAATAGTTTAATACACCCTATCTCAACTCGCATGATTTTAATGAAAATGTGATTAAATCTTATGTACTTAATCAAGTTACTTTGAATTGGCTTGTTTTTATGGATTACGCATAGGGTTTCTTGTTTAAAGTTCGATTACTTTCATTCCTCCAGTGTAATTTGATTCTCGATTCTTTTTTTGTGAATACGAGTAGTTTATTGTTTCTTTACAACCGATTCCTTTCTTAAAGACTAATAGAGTTTTACCCAAATCAACAATTATAATTTTGAATGATTCTGTGGATTTTTGAGGTAGTAGTGTCCAAAGTTGGTTGTGGAAAGTTCTCGGTGAGTTTGTGCATCAGTGTAATTATACTAGGGCTCAATCATATGGTTTTGTGTTTGGGTTTGGTCTCGATTTGTATAATAGATACTATGTTCCATTTTATATTAATTCGGGTGATTCTAATTATTACAATCAGATTTGATTAAATTGTTTCACGAGTGTGTTAAGAGGGCTTGAGAATCAAAACTTCATAGCATTAGAGGGTGTTACGAAAAGGAAAAACCTATACTTGCAAAAACTATTGTTGTTTGATGTATTTGTATGGCTAGACCGTTTTCTTTTTATTTTGCTACGTTTTCATTAGTACTTTATACACCCTATCTCTAGTTGCATGATTTCAATTAAAATGCAATTAAATGGTATGTACTTTTTCAAGTTACTTTGATTTGGCTTGTTTTTATCAATGACGGATAGGGTTTCTTATTTAATGTCCGATTACATTCATTCCTCCAGTGTAATTTGATTCTCGATTCTTTTTATGTATATACGAGTATTTTATTGTTTCTATACACCCGATTTCCTTTCCTAAATGCTAATAAAGTTTTATTCCAATCAACAATTATAATTTTTATTGATTCGATGGATTTTTGAGCTAGTAGTGTCTGAAGTTAGTTGTGGAATGTTCAGATGAGTTTGGGCATCTGTGTAATTATATTAGGGCTCAATCGTAGGGTTTTGTGTTGTGTTTCGTTTTGATTTGTATAATATACTATGTTCCATTTTTTATCAATTAGTGTGATTCTAATGATGCTTACATTCTCATATGATTAAACTGGTTCATGTGTGTGTTCAATGGGCTTGAGGATCAAAACTTGACAGCATTATAGGTTGTTACGAAAAGGAAAAACCTATCCATGCAAGAACTATTATTGTTTAATGTCTTTGTATGGCTAGATCGTTATCTATTTATTTTGCTAAGTTTTCATTAATACTTTAATACACCCTATCTCAACTTGCATGATTTTAATTAAAATGTGATTAAATCTTATGTACTTAATCAAGTTACTTTGAATTGGCTTGTTTTTATCGATCACGCATAGGGTTTCTTCTTTAAAGTCCGATTACTTTCATTCCTCCAATGTAATTTAATTCTCAATTCTTTCTTAGTGAACATGAGTAGTTTATTGTTTCTTTACATCTGATTCCTTTCCTAAAGACTAATAGAGTTTTATTTGAATCAAAAATTATAAATTTGAATGATTCTTTGCATTTTTGAGGTAGTAGTGTCTAAAGTTGGTTGTGGAAAGTTATCGGTGAGTTTATGCACAAGTGTAATTATACTAGGGCTCAATCATTTGGTTTTGTGTTTGGGTTTGGTCTCGATTTGTATAATAGATACTATGTTCCATTTTATATTAATTCGTGTGATTCTAATGATGCTTACAATGAGCTATGATTAAATTGTTTCACGAGTGTGTTCAGAGGGCTTGAGAATTAAAACTTCATAGCATTAGAGGGTGTTACGGAAAGGAAAAACCTATACTTGCAAGAACTATTGTTGTTTGATGTATTCGTATTGCTAGACCGTTTTCTATTTATTTTGCTTAGTTTTCATGAATACTTTATTACACCCTATCCCTAATTGCATGATTTTAATTAAAATGCAATTAAAACTTATGTACTTATTCATGTTACTTTGATTTGGCTTGTTTTTGTCAATGACGCATAGGGTTTCTTGTTAAAGTCTGATTACTTTCATTCCTCCAGTGTAATTTGTTTCTCGATTCTTTTTAAGTAAATAAGAGTGTTTTATTGTTTCTTTACACCCGGTTTCCTTTCCTAAAGGCTAATAAAGTTTTATTCGAATCAACAATTATAAATTTTATTGATTCGATGGATTTTTGAGCTAGTAGTGTCTGAAGTTAGTTGTGGAATGTTCTCCATGAGTTTGGGCATCAGTATAATATATTCGGGGTCAATCGTAGTGTTTTGTGTTTGTGTTTGTGTTTGATTTTGATTTTTATAATAGATACTATGTTCCATTTTTTATCAATAGTGTGATTGTAATGATGCTTACAATCCGATATGATTAAATGGTTCATGTGTGCGTTTAGAGGGCTTAAGAATCAAAACTACACAGCATTAGAGGTTGTTACGTAAAGGAAAAAACTATCCATGCAAGAACTATTATTGTAATGTCTTTGTATGGCTAGATCGTTATCTATTTATTTTGCTAAGTTTTCATTAATAATTTAATACACCCTATCTCAACTCGCATGATTTTAATGAAAATGTGATTAAATCTTATGTACTTAATCAAGTTACTTTGAATTGGCTTTTTTTATCGATTACGCATAGGGTTTCTTGTTTAAAGTTCGATTACTTTCATTCCTCCAGTGTAATTTGATTCTCGATTCTTTTTTAGTGAATACGAGTAGATTATTGTTTCTTTACACCCAATTCCTTTCCTAAAGACTAATAGAGTTTTACCCAAATCAACAATTATAATTTTGAATGATTCTGTGGATTTTTGTAACACCCGAATATTTATTATTTTGAAGCCGGTGAAGAAAGAAAAGAAAATAAAGTCCAAAGTCGAGGGACCAAACTCGCCCACGAAAGAAAGTCGGGTGAGGGGGAGTATATATGGGAGAGGGGAGCCCTTACCCTCTCCCCCACACTCACAAATCAGCCAAAGAAGGGAGAAGAGAGAAAGAAGAGAAAAAGAGGAAAAGTGTCGGTTCGGGTCGCCAAAATCGTCGTGAAGCAGGCAAATCGAAGCTCTTGTCGTTGTGCTCGTTTATGTGAATTCTAAGACCCCTCTTTTACTTGTTTTCAAACAATTTGGGGCTGGAAAACATCTAAAATCGGGTTTTTCGTATGTGTGTAAGTTGACCCGTTTGTGTATGTGTATGTGTATGTATGATGCGTTTGTGACTTGATTGTGAGCTTGTGTGTGCTTGAATGGTGTCGTGGTATGCATCCCTAAGGTTTAGGATGGTTGATTTGGGCTTAAAATGGGTTTAGATGAGTTTGGAGGCCGAAAACCCTCGGCTGCAGTCGGGATGAACTGCATTCTGCATCAGTTAGGGCTAGGCGACCGACTGGAGGCCGAATGGAGGCCATACAGCCGATTAGGGTGCGATTGGGGTCCATTCGCACGATTGAATGTCCATTCTCACCATTGAATGTCCATTCGCACGATTGAATGTCCATTCGCACGATTGAAGGTCCATTCGCACGATTGAAAGGCCAGTCGCATGGAGGTCATGCGACTGAAGGTCCAGTCGCATAAGTGCTCATTCGCATTAATCCCATTCGCATGAGGTCCATCCGCATTGTCCATTCGCACCACTGGATGTTCATTCGCATAGGTGTTCATCCGCATTAGTTCAATCGCATGATGTTCAGTCGCATGGAGGCCATGCGACTGAAGGTGTCCATACGCCCGAGTAGGGCTGTCACTGTCACAACCCAACCTTGACGGCGGAAACGTCGAGATGTGAGGGTTAGGATTGTTCACAGCCACATAACGCTATATTAAAATGTAAATATTATTATCATAAGTCTTGAAATGGAAAAATACAATCATAAGTCTTATACAAGAAATAAGTTTAACATAACATAACATAATGTGACTTTTTATTTCATTATCTAGGTCCAAGTCCTAGATTATAGCATGCTTCAAAAGGTTCACTTTAAACTTGAGGTTGACCTGAAACATGATAAAAAAATAAGAGTCAACTAAAAATAGTTGGTGAGTTCCCAAGGTTTCCATACATAATATGAAAAAGGTTACAAGTAGCAATTCATGTCATAGGTTATAAGCTAGTAAGGTTATAGAACACATATTGTTACAACCAAACCTCGACTTGATTACAAGTATAAAAGATTGGCTAAGTGTATTTGGTTCCCTAGTGCACAAGCATACGGCTCCTAGGAGTCGGCAATACATCGACTTTAGCACCAAATAGGCTTGTCAGGCCCAAAGATCTAAGACGTTGCCAGGCTAGCAATAGTTAATGATTGTAAACAAACTATGTATCTCATATAAACACTTACAAAACATAAATAACCATGACATAATAATAAGATGAATTGCATGTGCTTACAAGTCTCAAACGTTAATAAGTGTACAATGTATAGATAATCATGTTTCACCCCAAAGTAGTGTGAAATAAAATAAAATGGGGCAAGGAAAACTCACTTGATCAATAAGTATATACTAAGGATCAATAAGAATATATATGCCGTTCCAAGGAAAAATGTCACAAGACACCTAAATATATAAATATTACAAGATTTAGATCAAGATTTATCAATTAAACATGAACTAGGTTCCTTAGAATTTAAGAGAGTTTTGTTAGCCAATTTAGTTATTATAATATATTTATATATATATATATATATATATATATATATATGTATTTATTTATTTATTTTGCAAAAATAAGGAAATATTCTTACAAAATTGTAAATTATTGCTTTTAGTTTGAGTATCATATAACTTTAATCGATGAAGGTGTACGATTTATTATTGATTCAAGTAACAATTAATTTTTACATAACTCATTCTTATAACAATAATTAAAATTTAATAATTAAATATTAAGGTATTTTTATAAAATAATTTACAGAAAAATCATTTTGTTATTTAAAGGTTAAAAGTTTATGAAAATTATTTTTTGTGATTTATAGGAATTTTCTAGTAAAGAATTAAGGCCTAAAAAGACTTTTTAAAAAAAATAAGAGGGTGCCTGGGTTCGAACCCGGGACCTCTTGAATGCAAGGGTGTGTTGTGAACCGGTGTACCATGGCTTCCAGCCGCGGTATAACTCGGTTCCATTTCCTTTTAACACCAAGTCCCCAACCTCAAGAACCCTAGTTTAGATCCGATCCAAATTGATCATCTAAACGATGTTGATAACCAAATTAACCATGGGGCTTTTGTTTCCCATGGTTAATCGAGCATAATCATGTATGTAATTTACCCGAACAAGTTCGAATTAAAGCATCCTAATCGAAGAGCAAGTCGCGGTCGTCGAACCCAGTGGATGAGAAATCCCCAATGATAATCCAATTAAACTTCCAGATAGCCTCGAATGATGATCCCGATGCGAAGCCCTATGCTGATTTTGGTTCAATTCGTTCGGAGATGGATTTTGACAAGATTACAGGTCGCGAAAGAAAACGGAAATTGGATTCGTTGTTTGTGTTGTTTCAGGTGCAATTGGAATTGATAGAAGCTTTAGACTACTTAGACGTTCGATTATGAATCATTTAATTTGGTTATTATTGAGTTTTAATGGTCGAACGGCTATATGGTTAAAAACGCTCGATTAATCACTCGACCGGGTTCATAACCGACGTTTAAACGCAATTAAAGTCCATGATTGT
The DNA here is from genome assembly GCA_025506515.1 of Flaveria trinervia. Classification (NCBI taxonomy): domain Eukaryota; kingdom Viridiplantae; phylum Streptophyta; class Magnoliopsida; order Asterales; family Asteraceae; genus Flaveria; species Flaveria trinervia. The sequence continues at coordinate 92,156 of JACCIX010001314.1, forward strand.
GTTCGAATCGCGTTCAAGAACGCTTTGGGGACGGTTTCAGATTAAAAAACATCGTTTTTGGCGGTTTTGGTGCCTCGCCGGACTTGGCCGGAGTCCGGCCGGCGAGGTCACCGAAAAAGCGGGGATGAGAAGGGGGGGGTTTGGATTTTTCATAAATTACAGCTTTGGTCCCTCAACTTTGATTTTCTATTATTTTATGCATTAAGTTCTATTTCAAGTTTCTAAAATGACAAATTAACCCTCAAACTTATTTAAGTTTATAATTTAAATATGGTTAAGTTTATTAATCTTTATTAATTGTAATCTTATTATTACTAAAACTATTATTCAATATTATTACTTATTATTATATTTACTTTTATTAATATTAACCTTATTATTATTTTTCATACTTAACATTTCATGAAAACCCAATTACAATAAATAATAAACACAAACAATCACGCATGTTTCAAAATTGACAAAAATAACCCTTGTAAGAGTAAACGAAGTTAACTTTTAGTTAACGAAAATACGAAATGTTACAGTCTCCCCAACTTAAAAGAATTTCGTCCCGAAATTAAAAGAAATGAAACTATACAAATAAAATGGGTATCTCTTCTTCATGTGCTCCTCACGTTCCCAAGTAAATTCAGCGCCACGTTTATTTTCCCATCAAACCTTGATGATTGGGGTTGTTATGGTTCTAGTCTTCTTCATTATACGATCCATGATCTCTACAGGTTTCTCGACAAAATGTAATGACTCGTCGATCTGAATGTCTTCTAGCGGAACATACAGACTTTCGTTGGCCAAACATCTTCTCAAATTTGAGACGTGGAACACAGGATGAATTCCACTAAGGTCGGAAGGTAACTCTAGTTTATAAGCCACTTTCCCAATCCTTTTCAGGATTTTGGAAGGTCCTACAAATCTTGGAGCCAGTTTGCCCTTTTTTCCAAAGCGAACCACACCTTTCCACGGTGAAACCTTGAGAAGAACCATCTCCCCATCTTGGATTTCTAATGGCTTACGTCGCTTGTCAGCATAACTCTTTTGACGACTTCTCGCCACTTCAAGGTTCTTGCGAATAATAGAAACTTTATCGGTCGTCTCTTGTATAAGTTCAGGACCAGTGATGAAGTTTTCACCAATGTCGGTCTAACAGATCGGTGAACGACATTTTCGACCACAAAGTGCTTCAAACGGTGCCATCTTGATACTCGAGTGGTAACTATTGTTATACGAAAATTCCGCAAGCGGTAGGTGCGTATCCCAATCGCCACCAAAGTCAAGAACACAGAGACGTAGCAAGTCCTCCAAGTTTGGATCGTTCGCTCGGTTTGACCATCAGTTTGAGGATGGTAAGCCATGCTTAGATCTAATTGTGTACCCAAGAGTTCTTGCATAGATGACCAAAAATGTGAAGTGAAACGAGCATCTCGGTCGGATATAATGTGCAGAGGTACCCCATGGCGACTTACAATCTCATCAACGTATATACGAGCTAACTTTGATGTCTTGTACGTGTCGTGTATGGGTATAAAATGTGCCGACTTGGTCAATCGGTCAACGATCACCCAGATGCTATCATGTCCTCGAGAGGTTCGGGGTAGTTTTGTTATGAAGTCCATGGATATGTGTTCCCATTTCCACATAGGGATCTCGGTTGCTCAAGTAATCCACTTGGACGTTGATGTTCGGCTTTAACTTTCGTACATGTGAGGCACTTAGCTACATAAGTCGCTATGTCTTTCTTCATTCCAGGCCACCAATATTGACCACGTAGGTCCATGTACATCTTATCGGAACCAAGATGAATAGAATAACGAGTTTGATGAGCTTCGTTCATAATAAAGGTACGAAAGTTATCGCGATTTGGAACCCAAATACGATTGGCGAAGTACATCAACCCATTGGGTTTCGTTTCCAATTGGGTTAGAAGATTATGCTCCAACTCATCCTTCATTCTTCCTTCTCGTTGAACCATTTGTTGAGCCTCCAGGATACTAGACTCGATGTCACTATCTATTCTCAGGTTTTGTAGTAGTACAGTGGTCTCATTGACATCTAGTCGGATTTGGTATCGAACTCACCCAAGGTGTCAAACCATTGACGTCGATCGCGGATTTCTTGGAATGAGATCATCTTGTTGTGAATCTTTCGACTCAGTGCATCAGCTACAACGTTTGCTTTACTAGGATGGTAACGAATGTCACAATCATAGTCACTAATCAACTCCACCCAACGACGTTGTCTCATATTGAGATCTTTTTGATTGAAAACGTTTTGAAGGCTTTTGTGATCGGTGTAGACTATACATTGCGTACCATACAGGTAGTGCCTCCAAATCTTCAAAGCAAATACAACGGCACCAAGCTTGAGATCATGAGTTGTGTAATTCACCTCGTGAACCTTCAATTGCCTTGATGTGTAAGCTATGACCTTCCCTCGTTGCATAGAACACAACCAAGGCCTTGTTTAGATGCGTCACAATACACAGTGAAATCATCGTTTCCATCGAGTAAGGTCAAGATAGGAGCATTGCATAACTTATGCTTTAACGCTTCAAAAGCTTCTTCTTGCTCGGAACCCCACTCGAAGGGTTTATTCTTTTGTGTCAAAGTGGTGAGTGGTTTCGCGATCCTCGAGAAATTGGCAATGAATCGCCGATAATAACCAGCAAGACCAAGAAAAGAACGAACTTCAGTAGGAGTTGCAGGAACACACCAATTCTTCACAGCTCCACCTTTGCAGGATCAACGTGAATTCCTTGGCTATTCACCACGTCTCCTAGAAATTGAACTTCCTCGAGCCAGAAATCACACTTCGAGGACTTTGCGTACAATTGCTCTTTCTTTAACAACTCAAGAACCAATCTCAAATGCAGCTCATGATCGGTGTTGGACTTGGAATAGATAAGTATGTCATCAATAAAGACGATCACAAACTTGTCTAGATAAGGCTTGCATACTCGGTTCATGAGATCCATGAAAACAGCAGGAGCATTGGTTAAACCAAAAGGCATCACCATAAACTCATAGTATCCATAACGAGTACGGAAAGCGGTCTTTGGGATATCATCATCATGGACTCGCAATTGATGATAACCAGAACGTAAGTCAATCTTCGAGAAAATAGCAGCTCCTTGAAGTTGGTCGAACAAGTCATCGATGCGAGGGAGAGGATAACGATTCTTGATGGTAAGCTTGTTAAGTTCACGATAATCGATGCACATACGAAATGATCCATCTTTCTTCTTCACGAAAAGAACAGGTGCACCCCAAGGCGAAGAACTAGGACGGATGAAGCCTTTCTCGGACAGCTCTTGCAGTTGACAAGAAAGTTCTTGCATTTCCGATGGTGCAAGCCGATATGGTGACTTGGCCACAGGGTTTGCTCCCGGTATCAAGTCAATTTTAAACTCGACTTCACGCACGGGAGGTAAACCACTAAGGTCATCGGGAAATACTTCAGGAAAGTCTCGTACAATAGGGACATCCTTAAGTTCTTTCCCTTTGACTTTCGTGTTGACCACATAAGCCAAAAAGGCCATATACTTCTTGTTTAAGCACTTTCGGGCTTGAGTGCAAGACATGAGTTTAAGCCCTTTGGAAGATTTTTCACCGAACACCTTCAACGTATCTCCAGAGGGTAACGGTATACGAATGCACTTCTCGAAACAAATGATCTCGGCATGGTGTTTGGCTAACCAATCATACAATGATGACGTCAAAGCTTCCAAGTTTCATAGGGATAAGATCGATAAGAAAATCATGCGCGTCAAGACTTAAGATGCAATCACGAATGATAACGTCAACGGTGATCGGTTCTCCATCCAGCTACTTCAACAGTAAGAGGTCTTTCAGTTTCGTATGTGGCTTAGCAAGTATGGGTTCAAACTCTAATGAAACAAAACTTTTATCGGCTCCAGAATCAAATAGGACATAGGCATAAGTTTTGTTAATAAGGAACATACCTGTTCAATTTTTAAGGTATTAACGATACAGGTAAGGTATGAAATGAATCGGATCACAAAAGCTAGAGGTGAGTTATCGTACCATTCACCACATCGTTGTTTGCTTGTGCTTGGTTAGCGTTGATGTTGAAAGCACGTCCTCGGGCTTGTGGAACATTACCCACAAGACGAGGGCATTGTAGGCGAAAATGGCCAAGTTCCCCACAGTTGTAGCAAATACGGTTCGTGACCACAGCGGCATTGTTAGGTGCATGGTGGCAAGTTGCCACCAAATGACCATATTTACCGCATAATGTGCAAATGCGGCATGGTTGATTCCCCGGATGATGATACCTACACGTGTTGCACATCGGCTGAGGACCAGCATAAGCCCTAGCCCCATGCACTTGTGCCACAGGTGTAGCCGCAGGTACAAGTTGTCTTTGGGGTTGTTCGGTGCAGCCACGGCATAGTTACGCGTCGGTGTGAACTTACGCTTCTTGTTGTTGTTGTTGTTGTAAGACGGTTCAGCTTTAGTCTCCTTAACCGCCTCGGTAGCCATCTTCTCTACCTTTTTTGCACCCTTCACAGACATGGTGCCCGCTCGTATATGATTCTCGGTGAGTTGAGCAGTGATAGTAATGGCTTCTTCCAAGGTTGTGGGTCGGCTACCCACCACAGCATCTTGAATTTGGGGTGGTACACCCTTAATGAACTTCTCGATGTTGTGGGGAACAGTGTCGACCATATGGGGCAGCAGTATACTCAACTCATGATGCCTAGTTGAGTAGGCCAAATGATCACCATCGTTTTGTTTCAAATTCCAAAATTCCTCCTCCAGTTTTGCAATTCGCTTCTCGGGCAGAACTTCACGATGGCGATGTTCTTGAACTCTTCCCATGTAAGTGCTAGAATAGCATCGGGTCCACGATTCCTCCTCTCGCTGTTCCACCAGGTGAGAGCCCTTTGTTGGAACATGCTAGTGGCATAACGGACTTTGAGTGCATCGGGACACTCACAATTGATAAAGGTATTCTCCATGCTTTCGAACCACTCAAGAAGACCAGTGGCTCCTTCCTTGCCACTAAAACTAGTGGGCTTGCAAGAGCTGAAGTGTTTGAAGGTGCAAGTTTGATTATTCCCATGTTGATTGTTCCCGTTTTGATTGTTGCTATTCTCTCCATGACCATTTCCATTGTTGCTAGCGTTGGTCATTAAGGTGCTATTAAGTTCAGCAACCATGGTCGGAATGACAGCAGCCATTTGTCGAGCAATCATGGCGGCTAACTTACGATCGGAACTCCCACGCTTTCCATGATGACGAGACATGCTGGAATATACAAATGAGTTAGATATGAGAATTGGAATAACAAGGATTAATGTTCAACAAGGATAAGGCAAAAAGATGTAAGGCACATGGAATGGTTCCATTTGGTAACACATTACCATTTGGAAACGTTGACACGTCAAGGTAAGTTGACCCACTCGCCTTAGAAATTTGTGTATGTTGACCATGGTTTATCACTCATCCCAGAAATCCCCAGGTAAGCATAACTAGTCCCGTAGGATTTATGTGATATGCTTGCCTTAGCCCGAGGGCCTTTTGCCAGGAAATCCAGATTACAGGTGTCCATGTGTCACACAAATTTCTTAGGTTTATGAAATCAAAACCATGATGAGATTTACATAGATTAGACATAAGTCTAAAGATTCAATTCTTAAGCATAAATATACGATTCCACGTGTTGACGAGAATAAGATTAAGAAGTTTCATTTGTCGGGGAGAGTTAATGAGTCAAAGTTAAGTTTAGGGAGACAAGTAACAAAATTTAGACAATTACAAGGCAACCTATGCTAAGGCATCAATTTGCACATAAATAAAGTATAGCATTATGTAGCATGTAACAATATATATATTTCTAAGAATATAAATATTATCCTATGAGGTTCATGCATAAGCTATAGTCTAGGTCACCATTACTAATAACCTAAATCCCTATAGTTATGGGCTCTCATACCAATCTGTCACACCCCAACCTTGACGGCGGAAACGTCGAGATGTGAGGGTTAGGATTGTTCACAGCCACATAACGCTATATTAAAATGTAAATATTATTATCATAAGTCTTGAAATGGAAAAATACAATCATAAGTCTTATACAAGAAATAAGTTTAACATAACATAACATAATGTGACTTTTTATTTCATTATCTAGGTCCAAGTCCTAGATTATAGCATGCTTCAAAAGGTTCACTTTAAACTTGAGGTTGACCTGAAACATGATAAAAAAATAAGAGTCAACTAAAATAGTTGGTGAGTTCCCAAGGTTTCCATACATAATATGAAAAAGGTTACAAGTAGCAATTCATGTCATAGGTTATAAGCTAGTAAGGTTATAGACACATATTGTTACAACCAAACCTCGACTTGATTACAAGTATAAAAGATTGGCTAAGTGTATTTGGTTCCCTAGTGCACAAGCATACGGCTCCTAGGAGTCGGCACTACATCGACTTTAGCACCAAATAGGCTTGTCAGGCCCAAAGATCTAAGACGTTGCCGGCTAGCAATAGTTAATGATTGTAAACAAACTATGTATCTCATATAAACACTTACAAAACATAAATAACCATGACATAATAATAAGATGAATTGCATGTGCTTACAAGTCTCAAACGTTAATAAGTGTACAATGTATAGATAATCATGTTTCACCCCAAAGTAGTGTGAAATAAAATAAAATGGGGCAAGGAAAACTCTCTTGATCAATAAGTATATAATAAGGATCAATAAGAATAATATATGCCGTTCCAAGGAAAAACGTCACAAGACACCTAAATATATAAATATTACAAGATTTAGATCAAGAATTATCAATTAAACATGAACTAGGTTCCTTAGAATTTAAGAGAGTTTTGTTAGCCAATTTAGTTTATTAATAATATTTTTATATATATATATATTATTTATTTATTTTTTGCAAAAATAAGGAAATATTCTTACAAAATTGTAAATTATTGCTTTTAGTTTGAGTATCATATAACTTTAATCGATGAAGGTGTACGATTATATTGATTCAAGTAACAATTTAATTTTTACATAAACTCATTCTTATAACAATAATTAAATTTAATAATTAAATATTAAGGTATTTTTATAAAATAAAGTTACAGAAAAATCATTTTGTTAATTTAAAGGTTAAAAGTTATGAAAATTATTTTTTGTGATTTATAGGAATTTTCTAGTAAAGAATTAAGGCCTAAAAAGGCTTTTTAAAAAAAATAAGAGGGTGCCGGGTTCGAACCCGGGACCTCTTGAATGCAAGGGTGTGTTGTGAACCGGTGTACCATGGCTTCCAGCCGCGGTATAACTCGGTTCCATTTCCTTTTAACACCAAGTCCCCAACCTCAAGAACCCTAGTTTAGATCCGATCCAAATTGATCATCTAAACGATGTTGATAACCAAATTAACCATGGGGCTTTTGTTTCCCATGGTTAATCGAGCATAATCATGTATGTAATTTACCCGAACAAGTTCGAATTAAAGCAATCCTAATCGAAGAGCAAGTCGCGGTCGTCGAACCCAGTGGATGAGAAATCCCCAATGATAATCCAATTAAACTTGCACATAGCCTCGAATGATGATCCCGATGCGAAGCCCTATGCTGATTTTGGTTCAGTTCGTTCGGAGATAGGATTTTGACAAGATTACAGGTCGCGAAAGAAAACGGAAATTGGATTCGTTGTTTGTGTTGTTTCAGGTGTAATTGGAATTGATAGAAGCTTTAGACTACTTAGACGTTCGATTATGAATCATTTAATTTGGTCATTATTGAGTTTTAATGGTCGAACGGCTATATGGTTAAAAACGCTCGATTAATCACTCGATCGGGTTCATAACCGACGTTTAAACACAATTAAAGTCCATGATTATGTTCGAATCGCGTTCAAGAACGCTTGGGGACGGTTTCAGATTAAAAAAACATCGTTTTGGCGGTTTTGGTGCCTCGTCGGACTTGGCCGGAATCCGGCGGCGAGGTCACCGGAAAAGCGGGGATGAGAAGGGGGGGGGTTTGGATTTTTGATAATTTACAGCTTTGGTCCCTCAACTTTGATTTTCTATTATTTTATGCATTAAGTTCTATTTCAAGTTTCTAAAATGACAAATTAACCCTCAAACTTAATTTAAGTTTAATTAAATATGGTTAAGTTTATTAATCTTTATTAATAGTAATCTTATTATTACTAATACTATTATTCAATATTATTACTTATTATTATATTTACATTTATTAATATTAACCTTATTATTATTATTCATACTTAACATTTCATGAAAACCCAATTACAATAAATAATAAACACAAACAATCACACAAGTTTCAAAATTGACAAAAATAACCCTTGTAAGAGTAAACGAAGTTAACTTTTAGTTAACGAAAATACGAAATGTTACAGTCACACCTGAGGAAAGTGTAGTTTGACTTCTGACTTTCGGGGGAAAGTGCAGATGTAAGTTTTGATGTAAGGGTTCCTGTAAGAGCATGTAAGATGACGATTGGGGCCTTAGAAAGCATGTTGGGCATGATGATGATGTTGCATGTTTATGCATGTTATATATATGTATGGTGTTGCCGTGTATGATGATGATGAACGTGTATGATGTGTTCCTTATTACGATGTATGTTTATCTTTCTTGTGACTTTACGTGTTATGTTAATGAATGAATGAAGTATTATGTAACGTAAAGTGAAAGATATGAAAGAGGAACATAAAGTAAGAATGCATGCATTATTGAATGACGAATGAATGAAGGAAAGGCTTGCAAGCATACAATGAGGTGAGCAACGTGTGGTTGCAAAAGACTCGGATCACAGGCAATCATGGAGATTGTCAATGGGGTGAGCAACGTGTGGTTGCAAAAGACTCGGATCACATGCAATCATGGAGATTGTCAATGGGGTGAGCAACGTGTGGTTGCAAAAGACTCGGATCACAGGCAATCATGGAGGTTGCCAATGGGGTGAGCAACGTGTGGTTGCAAAAGACTCGGATCATAGGCATCATTAAGATGGCCAGAGAAAGGAGGTGAGCAACTCAGTTGTTGCAACAGACTCGGACAACGCGTTATCGTGAAGTTGCCATGTGGTGAGCAACCCTATGGTTGCAAGAGACTCGGAAAGCATGCTATCGTTGAGATTGGCAATTGGGGTGAGCAACTATATGGTTGCAACAGACTCGGATCGCGCGAAGTCGTTGGGATTGTTAATGAGGTGAGCGACCCTGTTGTCGCAACAGACTCGAAGGAACGAACGTATAAAGGAACAAAAGATTTTGTATGAAAGAACAAAGTATGAATGAACGTAAATGAATGACCGGAATATTGTACAGAATAACATGCTTGTCAGTCGACCTCAGTAATCGTGGCTGAGTACCACGAAGAGGGTAAAGTCTGACCGGATCTAGATAGAGAAACGAACGATAATGTAACACGTGAATGAGTAAGTTAATGAACGGAATGATAAGGATAATACTTGTTGGACCAAAAGAACCAATGAGCCAAGATCAGAAAACCTCTAAGTCCCACATGATATCACAACAACTGCTGAAAGCTTCATCAGCAGTTTGACAAGTGCTAAAGACTTAAACAGCTGAAGATCAAGTGCTGAAGACTTCAACAGCTGAAGAACTAAAGTGCTGAAGTACAACAACTGAAGAACACAAGTACTGAAGCTGAACAGCTGAAGAACGCAAGTACTGAAGCTGAACAGCTGAAGAACACAAGTACTGAAGCTGAACAGCTGAAGAACGCAAGTACTGAAGCTGAACAGCTGAAGAACACAAGTGCTGAAGCTGAAAGACCAAAGTACTGAAGTACAACAGCTGAAGAGTTTACAAGTGCTGAAGATCAACAACTGATGTACAAAGTCTGAAGACAAAGACTGAAGACATCAGCTGATGATATCTACTGAAGTCATCAGCTGATGAAACATCTGAAGGTCAAAGTCTGAAGATCAAGTACTGAAGCGTCAGTAGTTTGTTACAACTGCTGAAGAGTACTTCTTCAGTAGTTGTGATATCAGTAGTTTTATATTTCTAGTTTCAGTAGTTTTGTAAAACGACTGAAGAGCTTGTTCTTCAGTCGTTGTAGTTTCAATAGTTGCTAATGAGTAGTTTTATATTCTGTACTTAATACTCTGATATGTTCTCAGTAGTTGTGGACATTTCAGTAGTTTGTTAAGATTTAGTTATTTTTGTAATAGATCTGCCAGTTGTCACTTTCCGTGATAACAGCAGTGATTGTTGCACTCTATATAAGGAGTAACAACCTATTGTAATAATGTGAATGATTTGATCAGAAATATTCCATATCTATAAACATTCCTTGAATCAGAAATATATTCTCTCACTATAACGTATGTGCTCTTAATGCATACAAGTATCGATTTCTTGCTACAATTTGTCTAATTCCTGTTCTTATTCCGCTGCTTTGAACTCTAATACATCAAAAAGGATTCACCATCTTCTTCCTCTCAGGCTGTTGTTCCAAATAAACCTGTTAGTTTACCATCTATTGATGAGACCAGGCCCAAAACCAAAAAGGTTTGGGTCTCCAAAACTAACTGATTGTTTATTATTGCAGGGTTCTTCAACATGCCAAAGTAGCATCTGGTATGTAGATAGTGGGGGATCTATGCACATGACTGGGAACAGCTCTCTCCTTCATGACTACTCTCAAGGAAAGAAGGGATTTGTTTCTTTTGGCAATGATGCTAGGGGTTACATCATTGGAAATGACTTTGTCTCCAATGGAGAAATCAAGTTTGATGATGTTAATCATGTGGAAAATCTCAAGTACAATCTCTTGAGTGTCAGTCAAATGTGTGATAAAGGCCATGTTGCTCTTTTCACCAGTTAGAACTGTAGGATTCTATCATCCAAAGTTCTGCATTTGATTGATAAGGTGTTGGATGATCACACTCTCCTGAAAGCCAACAGGACAGGAAGAGTGTATGCCTTAGATCTTTCCAAGAAAATAGATCTAAGAGGCAATCCTTGCCTATTTTCCAAAGCCTCTTCTCAAGAATCTAAACTGTGGCACAGAAGGCTTGGTCATGTTAATCTCAAAAACATGAACCAGCTTACCCACAATAGTTTAGTCAGAGGCTTACCAATAAAGGAGTTCCACTGTGATGAAACCTGCACTGCTTGTTTAAAAGGAAAACAGCACAAAGTCTCATTCCCTCCTATTGAAGTGCCTAAGTCCACTGCCTGCTTGCAATTACTGCATATGGATCTATTTGGTCCTGTGAGAGTAATGAGCATGGCAAAGAAGAAATACTGTCTGGTAATTGTGGATGATTACTTGAGATTTGTATGGACTTTCTTTCTACATTCAAAGGATGAGGTTGCTCAGAAGATTATTCACTTTGTGTTGTATATTGAGAAGCAGTATTCCCTTCCAGTCAAGTGTATTAGGAGTGACAATGGAACTGAATTCAGAAATCATACACTTGATGACTTCTATCTTTCAAAGGGAATCAAAAGGCAGTTTAGCATCCCAAGGACTCCAGAACAAAATGGAGTAGTGGAGAGAAAGAACAGGACTCTCATTGAAGCTGCAAGGTCCATGCTGGCTGACTCTAGTTTGCCACTAACCTTTTGGGCTGAAGCTGTTAACACAGCTTGCTATGTGCAAAATAGAGTTTTAGTAAATCAGAGGTTGATGAAGACTCCATATGAAGTCCTCCATCATTTGGCTCCTCTAATTTCATTTTTCAAAGCATTTGGGTGTCCCTGTTTTATTCTCAACACAAAGGATCAACTCCATAAATTTGATCCTAAGGTGGATGCAGGGTATTTTGTTGGTTATTCATCTACTTGCAAGGCATACAGAGTCTTCAACTGCAGAACAAAGATGGTTGAAGAAACTCTACATGTTAAGTTCAATGAATCTCCAAAGGACAAGATTCCACAAAGCCCTGTGAAGTTATTTGATTTGGACATACTGCAATATGTTCCTTATCAAACTCCAGCTGTTGCTCCTGTCAACAGTTCACCACCTGGTGGTACTGCTGGTGCTGATGATGATGATGATTGCCGTACTCACCTCTTTAGGTTTAGTGATCAACTGCCTGATTCAGCTAGACCTGATGTTCCTGTAGCTCCAGTAGCACCATCCACAACAAATGCTGATGAGATCTCTTCGAATTCAACTTCCTTTGAATTACCATCCACTGATTGGTTCAAGGAAATGATTCACCATCACCATCTGTTACTGCTGAGCCTGCTACAAACACTTGCACAGATCTCATTGTGTATCAAGATCTGAAGAATCACCCTATGTCTCAAATAATTAGTGATATCACTGCTGGAGTATCAACAAGAAGTCAATTGTCAAATTTCTGCTTCTATGCTCTCTTCATCAGTCAGCAAGAGCCAAAGAATTATCACATTGCTTTAAAGCACAATGGATGGGTTGATGCCATGCAGCTTGAGCTTCTTCAGTTCAAGAAACAGCAAGTGTGGGAACTGGTTCCTCTACCTCCAGGTAAGTGTGAAATAAGCACTAAATGGGTGTTTAGGAACAAAACTGATGAAAATGGCTTATTGTTAAGAACAAAGCCAGACTGGTTGTTCAGGGGTTTGCACAAGAAGAAGGTATTGATTATGATGAAACCTTTGCCCCTATAGCCAGACTGGAAGCAATTCGATTGTTTTAGCTTATGCTGCTTATCAAAACCTTAAAGTTTTTCAAATGGATGTCAAAAGTGCATTTTTGTATGGAAAAATTAAAGAAGAGATTTATGTATGTCAACCTCCAGGCTTTGAGGACAATAAACATCCTAATTGGGTGTATAAGCTTGATAAGGCTCTTTATGGGTTAAAACAAGCTCCTAGAGCCTGGTATGAGACATTATCAAACTTTCTTCTGGAAAATAATTTCACTAGAGGCTCCATAGATAAGACTTTATTCATAAAGAAAGCTGGGCAGCATAATCTACTTGTTCAAATTTATGTAGATGATATCATTTTTGCATCCTCTGATCCAAAGTTGTGTGATGCCTTTACAAAGTTGATGCAACAGAAGTTTGAAATGAGTGCCATGGGAGAGTTACAGTTCTTTCTGGGGTTGCAAATCAAACAAAAGGCTGATGGAATTTTCATTCATCAGTCCAAATACACAAAAGATCTTTTGCAAAAGTTTGATTTACAAAACTGTAAGCCTTGTTCTACCCCCATGTGCAGCACCACACAACTGGATACAGATCAGAAAGGTAAAGTGGTTGATGAAACACTTTACAGATGTATGATTGGGTCCTTGATGTATTTAACAGCTTCTAGACCAGATATTATGTTTGCTACATGTGTTTGTGCTAGATTTTAGGCTGCACCTAAGAGTCTCATCTGATTGCAGTCAAGAGGATCTTTAGATATCTGCAAGGCACTCCATATCTAGGTTTATGGTATTCTACCGGACATTCTGGTAAATTAGTTGCTTTTTCTGACAGTGACTATGCAGGGTGTAAGTTGACCAGGAAATCAACTTCGGTGGATGTCAATTCCTAGGCAACTGCTTGATTTCTTGGCAGAGCAAGAAACAGACCTCAGTTGCTACATCAACTGCTGAAGCAGAGTACATTGCTGCTGCAAGTTGCACCTCTCAGGTACTCTGGCTTCAGAACCAACTTCTGGATTATGGCATTACAGAGACTAAGACTCCATTGTTAATGGATAGTGCTTCAGCGCTGTGTATTGTCAAAAATCCAGTCCAGCACTCTAGGACCAAACATATAGAGATCAGACATCATTTTATAAGGGATTGTTTTGAAAAAGGTGTGATTGATCCTAAGTTTGTGCCTAGTGCTGATGAGCTTGCAGACATTTTTACTAAGCCTTTGGATAGTTCAACTTTCCAAAACCTGGTGTTAAGGCTTGGTATGCTGCAACTAGAATAAGTGACAACTACTGATGATCTTAGTAATAAGTACTGATGATCATTGGTAACCATGTCACATATAAGTACTGATGAGTTCTTTTACCCTCAGCAGTTTTTATAACTACTGAAGGCTAAATGTCTCACAAGTACTGAAGTACTTCATCTGTTCTAAACTACTGATGTAGTTACAACTACTGATGCAGTTACAACTACTGATGCAGTTACAACTACTGAAATCAATAAAAACAGATAAGTACTGATGTCCTATGAAACAACTAAAATCAGCCAAAAGGCTGATGAATGTGTTGAGGACAGTATGAAATAGCTGAAAAGCTAAGAATTGATGAAAACAGCTGATGAGAAATTTCTCTTCAGTCGTTTGTACAACTGCTGTTTCATTCTAAACAACTGAAGCAATACCGTGTCTTCAGTAGTTTTATAACTACTGATGACTAATACCAGTCTTCAGTTGTTTACAACAGCTGATGACAAAACCACTGTTTTCAGTAGTTTCACAACTACTGATGACAAACACCAAGTCCTCAGTTGTTTCAATCATCTGAAGTCAAAACCACGGTCTTCAGTAGTTTTCTAACTTCTGATGCCTAACACCACGACTTCAGCTGTTTCAACGTCTGAAAGGATAATACCATGTCAACAGTCGTTTTAAAACTACTGATGACTAACACCATATCCTTCAGTCGTTTTCTTACCCGTACCCTATAAATATCCCTGACCTAATCCTTCAATGCTTCATCTTCTTCAAACCTAACGTTCCTCTCCAAAACATCTCTCTTCTCAATGGCGTCCATGCAAATTAACCGCGACACAACTGTGTTGCCTACCTTACTAAATCGCCTGTCTGGGCTAAGTTCGATACTACTATCGATCTTATGGTTCAGTCCCAATACAAAACGGCATTTCTTTTGAATCCCCTACTACATGCCGAATCCCTCTAACAGTTTTGGATGAACATTACTATCACCACTGGGGAGAACAACACACCATCTCTCCAGTCGGTTGTCAACAACAAAGAAGTGGTCATCACTCCTACAATAATCCGCCAAATTCTTCATCTGGATGATGCTATTTCTCCTGCTGGATATCCGAAGGGCACCACAGATCTATCCTTTGCCCAACATGGATATCAAGGCAATCTCAGTGCCTCCACTATCATGAAGAAACACTTTCATGACGCTGAACGCCTAATTTTTCACATGGTGAATGTATGTTTGGCTCCTAAGACATCGTCTTGGGATCAAATGTCGACAAAGTGGCAGCAGGTAATGTATTCTATTCTTGAGCAACAACCGCTAAACTTTTCAGAAATAATATTTTCGGAGCTCAAGGATATGGCTCAAAAACTAACTGTTAACCGTGGATACTATATCCACGGTTCATAATGGCCATCATTATAAACCAGCTTAATGCTGAGGGACTTGTTGGCTTGGGAGTCCCTGCTACGGCTGTTCTGCCGGAAGTATACTCCCGGCACAACTCTGACCTGACACTTAAATTGGCTGCCAAGCTGCGCAAACCCACGCAGCTGGAACCCACAGCCACCACCTCCAAATCAAAAGTCCCCACCAAACCACCAAAAAGAAACCCAAAACGGCTACTCAGGGAATGGAGTCCCCTGAGGATGCCCCTGCAACACAAACGCAGGATATATCCACTAGTCCAAACCCTAGTGGATACAATGACTCTTCCAGCCATAGCCGCTCAGGCTTCCTCTCAACAGGAGCCTGCAGCAACCACACAAGGGGTACCTACATATCTGGGATCTTCCTCACTTAAGGAGATTGCCATTGAAGAGCAACAACTCCCCAGGTGCACACTGCTTCTATCCCTTCACCCCATACAACCGCCCCTCACAGCCCAACTTTAATAGTTGCACAAGTGCTGACTCAATTGCACTCCTCACCCCCTCCCCAGAAACCACTTACTACTGGGAACACCTCTACAATTGAGGGGGAGGAACACAGTGCACTTGAGAACCCATAGCACAGGGGTTTACCACTTCTATCTCCTGGTGTAGATAAGGAGCTTAGAATATCTAGTGAGGTTGCCACCTCTTCTGAATCAGCACATGATCAGAATGCGGCTGGTAACATTGCTAAGACCTCAGTAGAGGCAACAGCTGATGATGGACATTGTCCTGAGGCTGGAAGTCCCCAGTACCAAGCAAAAGGGGCACATGCAACAACTGGTCTACACCCAGTGCATGTAAATCCTGCTCTAAGCAGGAGGTCAGATGATTCAGCTTCGGCTGATGATGACCTGGGCTTTTTCTATGATGTTCTTGCCCAGAACACAATCCTTGAAGAGAAAGTCAATAGGCTGCAAAACCTACTTGACCAACTCTCACAAGGAGAAAGACCATCTACCTCCACCAACCCACAGATGGCACCTTCAGTTGAAGGTTCCCCAAACACTGAGCCACTCCAAACTCAGCCACCTGCCTCTGCTTCAGCCCTATTTCTCAGGAACAGAACCCTCCTGAGCAAATAGGTGCTGTACTTCAAAATTCCCTCCCTCTCATCACACCCATAATCACTGATATTGTGACTAAAGCCATTGATGAGAGGCTTTCCTCTACTTTACAACCCTTGATTGATGCTGCTGTGAAAAAGACACTTTCTGCGGTACAAACCCCTTCCACCAATGCATCCAAAAAGGGGGAGAGTATTGCAGTGAAAGAAAAGAAGAGGAAAAGAACAGAGGAAGAGAAGGAAGAGAAGCAAGCCCAAGAGGAGGAGAAAGAACAGCAACCACTGCTCACCTACAAGCGAAAGAAAAGTGCTAATGATCATATTGCTGAAGATAAATCCTTGGAGGAGCTGGTAAAAGAAGCTGATACTACACACAGCCGATCCATGGATAAAATAATTGAACAACTCTTCAGGCAAGGGTTTGATACAGCCACACTGGATAGTGAGATCAGAAGGTGGGAAGTGCAAGAGATACAAACCTGATGGGCTGGGTATGATGCTCTTGAAAAAGAGAGATTGGAGATCATGATCCGCTTCATTGCAAAATATTAGGAAGATCTTTAATGGAGATTCGCGCATGGACCAGGGACAGTATTCTGGCTATAGCCACCAGAATCTGTCTGTCTGAGCAATTCAACAAGGGGATTATTGTGGAAGCCCTTGATGAGGTTGGGGCTGGTAAAAGGTTGGAGATGGCTAAACTCACAAAGGCGAAACTTACTACAAAGATGCTGGATCAACCTTCCCTTCCACCCACTCAAACACAGCCTACCCCTCAAATCTCCCAACCAATCTCTAAGCCAAAATCCAAACATCATCATTCTTCAAAACCAATTCCTTCACCAACCCAACCATCATCCAGTGATGCACCTAGAAGGGGGAGAAGGGTGCTGAGGATGGAAGAAGAAGAAGAGGAGGAGGATGAAGATGATAGTCTGCCACTCTCTGCTGTTCTAAAGCTACCAAAACCCCGAAGTCAACCCATGATCACACCTGACTCTCAAAGGGAAATGGTCAGAGTCAAGATAGAAGATGAAGAACAGCAGAAACAGCACGATGAGCAACTGTGAAGATGGTTGAGAAGGAATTTCCTCAGTCATCATCTATTCAAGCCATGAAAGGGCATGCTCAAAGGCTGTACACTCTCAGGCACACTTTTCAGTATCAGAAGGAGAGAGTGAGAGTATGGCCAGACCCCAGGGTGAGTTCTAGAATCCATAAAAGAACTATTCCACACAGATACAATGGCCAGGTCAGAAAAACAATAGATTCTACTATCATGTTGGCCATTGTAGTCTCACCTTGGGAAATCATTGATGAATTCAAGAAAGCTCACCAAGCAAAAATGACCCCTCAAGCTTTACTAGAAAACAAGATGATTAAGAAGGGGTTGTTATATAAAAAGCTTAAAGACATCAAGAAGAATGAGCTCCAGTTACTCCTTGAAGGCAACCATCCTGATGAATTTGTATATAGGAGGTAACTACAGTGGAGCTTAAAAATGGCAGGACCATGAAGTACTTATCTGAGTACTATGGTCTAGAGTTCTTCTTCGAAGGAGGAGTAGAAGAACTCTCCAAGGAGGAACAAGTTGTTCTCCTTGAGGCCTATATTCGAGAGTCATACAGAGTCATTATGGGGAAGTAAATCTCATGAATGGGATAACAACTCTGTGTCCAGTTCCCCAAAATAGAGTTCCCATTCATACCTTGCCAAACAAATATCTGAGATTTCTTCCCAGGCCGGAGCTTACATGGGTCATCTTCTCTACTGATCAAGAAGGAAAAAGACCAACATTTTGCCAACAATAAGTGGGATAATAAATAACTTAGAGGTTTTGGCTGCATTGGTTCAGGGGGAGTTTGTTGGACCAAAATAACCAATGAGCCAAGATCAGAAAACCTCTAAGTCCCACATGATATCACAACAACTGCTGAAAGCTTCATCAGCAGTTTTACAAGTGCTGAAGACTTAAACAGCTGAAGATCAAGTGCTGAAGACTTCAACAGCTGAAGAACTAAAGTGCTGAAGTACAACAGCTGAAGAATACAAGTACTGAAGCTGAACAGCTAAGAACGCAAGTACTGAAGCTGAACAGCTGAAGAACACAAGTACTAAAGCTGAACAGCTGAAGAACGCAGTACTGAAGCTGAACAGCTGAAGACACAAGTGCTGAGCTGAAAGACCAAAGTACTGAAGTACAACAGCTGAAGAGTTTACAAGTGCTGAAGATCAACAACTGATGTACAAAGTCTGAAGACAAAGACTGAAGACATCAGCTGATGACATCTACTGAAGTCATCAGCTGATGAAACATCTGAAGGTCAAAGTCTGAAGATCAAGTACTGAGCGTCAGTAGTTTGTCACAACTGCTGAAGAGTACTTCTTCAGTAGTTGTGATATCAGTAGTTTTATATTTCTATTTCAGTATTTTTGTAAAACGACTGAAGAGCTTGTTCTTCAGTCGTTGTAGTTTCAGTAGTTTCTAATCAGTAGTTTTATATTCTGTACTTAACACTCTGATATGTTCTCAATAGTTGTGGACATTTCAGTAGTTTGTTAATTTAGTTATTTTTGTAATAGATCTGCCAGTTGTCACTTTCCGTGATAACAGCAGTGATTGTTGCACTCTATATAAGGAGTAACAACCTATTGTAATAATTGTGAATGATTTGATCAGAAATATTCCATATCTATAAACATTCCTTGAATCAGAAATATATTCTCTCACTATAACCGTATGTGCTCTTAATGCATACAAGTATCGATTTCTTGCTACATTTGTCTAATTCCTGTTCTTATTCCGCTGCTTTGAACTCTAATACATCGAACTTGTGATCGCTGATCCTGTCAATACTGATATTATCTGTATGTACGTATGATGTATGATCGTGAACAAATGTAAAGTAAAGTATGTTTTATTTATAAAACTAGAACTCACTCAGCAACGCTGACTTTGATGTGTTTCGAGTTGGCAGGTAATGATTGTTGAGGATGGCACGGACGACTACTCAGTTCTTTTGGGATGGCATTCTTTTGATTAATGTTTTTGCATTGTAATGCGAACAAGTTATTTTGTAATGAATGTTGTATTAATTTGCAAAAGCATTTACATGGAAATGAAAGATTGTTTTAGTTTTCTGCTACGATTTTATGAAATACAAAAGTAATTATACGTTTTATGTGCGATGAGAACCCAGCTGTAAGCGTTCCGGGAACGAGGCCTTACAAGTTGGTATCAGAGCCAAAGTTTATGTGAAATGGGTAAATTTTCAAAAGAAACCTAATCTTAAACTGAGAATGGGACGAAATGGGAATGGGATGCCAATCTGAGTAGTTGCGTGCCATCAGGTATTTTTGTTAAGTTAACCAGTTTTATGTGCGCATGGTATATGGTTATGTGTTGTATGTGGATTTAAATACTGATGTAGTCAGGATAGGTAATGCTTGGGGTGTGAAGAGTAAAGTAAGTGGCTAATCACAACTGGCCACTGTAATTAGGGACTTACTATACTTAACATAAACTAAGCTGTTCCCTTGAATGACTGTGTTGGTGTTTGAATCTTTCAGTGTGCGTGTGATGGCCGGAGGTAGATCTTCGAAAGCTTCTAGGGGTGGAGGTCACGGTGCTGAACCGCGACCCAAGAGAGGGAGACCCAGAGTTAAGAGGGTGGTTCATGAAGAACCAGAGACCCCCCATCCGGAGGGTGGCAACGAAAGCGCCAATCTGAGAGCCTCAGTAAAGGTGGTTTTTGTAGAAGAAGTCCATCAGGTCATGCAGACAATCTTACCGTCTGTGGTGACTGAAGTTATTAAGGCTGTACGAGAAGGGGAAAGAAAAGAAAGAAACAGATCCTCTGGAGAACGGGAACAACCAGAGCCGGAAACGGTTCTATCTGATGATGAAGAGAAGAAGAAGAGCCTGCGCGGAGACGGCACGAGGATGTATTATGGGCTTTATGAGATGCAAGCCCCCTATTTTTGATGGGAACGGTACAACTGCAGCTGCTCACCGTGGGTGAGGAAATGGAAGCTGTTCTCGATATCGGCGAGTGCCAAGAGGACCAAAAGGTGAAGTTTGCTACCCACTCTTTTGTGGATTCAGCTCTGTGCTGGTGGGACAACATTGTCCAAGCTGAGGGTAGTAGGGCCATCGGGAAAATGAAATGGCCTGAGCTGAGAAGGTTGGTGATTGAGGAATTTTGTCCTCATCGGGAAATGGACAAGGTCGAAAGGGAGTCTTGCAACTGGAGGCGGGAACTATGACACACCAGCAGTACACCACTAAATTCAACGAGATGGCACTCTGGTGCCGGATCAGGTGACACCTTTGTCACGAAAGATTAAAAGATATATTCAGGGTTTGCCAGCGGATATCCGCAGGCACATGATAGCTACCCGGCCGAGTACGTTTAGGTCGGCGGTGGATTTGGCAGGGAGATTGTACGATGAGAGAACAAGGGTGGTGACTGAGGGTGGCAGAAGAGCGGTGGTGATCGAAACTAGCGGGGGAAAAGGTTTGGTCGGGGTGATGCCTCGACGGGTAAGAAGAAGGCACGAGCGGATTATCGCCGTGTGGTCACATCAAGTGCGGTGTCAAAAAGGTGTGGCAAGTGTGGAAGGGAGCACGGCGGGGAATGTAGGTTTAGGTCAAACTTATGCTTCAAATGTGGGAAGGCGGGGCACCTGGCAAGGGACTGTCGTATAGTCTGGTGCTATAACTGTGGTGAAGAGGGTCACGTAAGTAAGGATTATAAGAAGTTGAGGGCTGAGAGTTTTGGGGTGAAGAGAACTGGAGGGGAAGGACCGAGGGCGAGCGCCAGGGCATTTACCATGACACAGGAGGAAGCTAGGACAGACCCTGATGTCGTATCTGGTACGTTTTTCTGGTGAACCAAACTTTAGCTTCTGTGCTATTTGATTCTGGTGCTAGTAGGAGTTTTATTTCTGCTGCTTTTTGTGCTAAGCTGCCTGTTAGTAGTATACGTGTTGATGCGCCTTTGATGTAGAAACTGCCATAGGTAAGTCTACCAGGATTTTGGAGATGATAGAAAACTGTGAGGTGAATTAGAAGGTCACAAGTTTCCTGTTAGACCGTTTGTGATGACCTTGGTGGTTTTGATTTGGTTCTTGGGATGGATTGTTGGCGGACTTCGAGGCGAACATTGTGTGTCGCAAGAAGATGATTCGGTTGACAGCGCTGATGGAAGTTTGGTAACGGTTTATGGTGATCGGTTATTACGATCCCGAACGTGATCTCAATGGCGGTGGCGGGAAAGTGTATGAGGCGTGGAGGCACGCCTACTTGGCTTATGTAAAGGATGTAGATGCATAAACACTAACTGTCTGATGTACGTTGTGTGTGATTTCCAACGTATTCCCAGAAGATTTACCAGGGTACCACCTGACAAGAAATTGAATTTCAAATTGATCTGATACTGGGTGCCCAACCCGTGCCAAGGCACCATATCGGTTAGCTCCGATGGAGATGAAAGAATTGATGGAACAGTTACTAGAGTTGCTTGATAAGGGGTTCATTAGACCGAGTATCTCTCCTTGGGGTGCTCCGGTCCTGTTCGTAAAGAAGAAGGATGATAGTATGAGGATGTGCATTGACTACCGCGAGCTGAACAAGTTGACAGTGAATAACCGCTACCCCTTACCGAGGATAGATGATTTGTTTGATCAGCTTCAGGTGCCAGTTGGTTTTCAAGAATAGATCTTCGGTCTGGCTATCATCAGTTGAAGGTGAAGAACAAGATATCCCTAAACATCTTTCCGCACGCGCTATGGTCATTACGAGTTTCTTGTCATGTCCTTTGGTTTGACCAACGCGCCAGCTGCTTTTATGGATCTGATGAACCGTGTTTGTCGGCCTATGTGGGATAAATCAGTGATTGTGTTTATTGATGATATCCTGATTTATTCGAAGAGCAAGATTGAGCATGCCGGTCACATTCAGAGGTTCTGCAGACGTTGAGAAGGGAGAAATTGTATGCTAAATTCTCCAAGTGCGCGTTTTGGTTGTGCGATGTTCAGTTTTTTGGGTCATGTGGTGAATCCTGACGGATTATGGTTGACCCAGTGAAGGTGGAGGCGGTTATGCAATGGAGGTCACCAAAGACGCCATCCGAGATCCGTAGTTTCTTGGGCTTGGCGGGCTACTATAGAAGATTCATCCAAGACTTCTCTAAGATTGCTTCTCCACTAACTAAGTTGACCCGAAAGGATGTGAAGTTTGTATGGGGTCAAGCTCAAGAGAAGGCGTTCGAAGAGCTGAAGGCAAGACTGACTCAAGCTCCTGTCTATCATTACCCGATGGAAGCGAAGATCTGGTGGTTTATTCTGATGCTTCCTACTCAGGTTTGGGGTGTGTGTTAATGCAGAGAGGGAAGGTTATAGCCTATGCATCCTGACAATTGAAAGTCCATGAGGTTAATTATCCCACTCATGACTTGGAGTTAGCAGCCGTGGTCTTTGCACTAAAGATTTGGAAGCACTATCTCTACGGGACAAAGTGCACCATATTCACCGACCATAAGAGCTTGAAGTACTTCTTCGAGAAAAGGATCTGAACATGAGGCAGAGGAGATGGTTGGAGCTTATAAAGGATTATGATTGCGAGATCCATTACCATCCAGGCAAAGCTAATGTGATGGCGGATGCCCTTAGTCGAAAGGAAAGGCCGAACCGATTCGGGTGAAAGCTTATCAAATAATCATGACCTCTGATGTGATGAAGCAAATCAAGGAGTTTCAAGATGAGGCATTGAAAGAAGATCACCTAACTCGGAAAGAATGAGAGGTCTGGTTGGGGAATTGGGTGAAAACACCACTCGGGTTAGAACTCGATTCGGTCGTGTGTGGATTCCTCGTTTTGGGGATCTACGGGTGAAGATAATGGATGAAGCCCACAAGACTCGATACTCCATTCATCCTGGTGCCACGAAAAATGTACCATGACATGAAGAAAGATTATTGGTGGCCGGTATGAAGCGCAACGTGTGGAGTATGTGAGTAAGTGCCTTACTTGCTTACAGGTGAAGGCCGAACACCAAAAGCCGTATGGGAAGATCCAACTTTGGATATACCGGAATGGAAGTGGGAGCACATCACCATGGACTTCATTACGAAGCTGCCACATACTCCGAAAGGGTATGATGCCATATGGGTGATAGTGATCGTCTGACGAAGAGCGCTCATTTTCTACCAATCCGCGAGACGTATTCATCTGAGAGGTTGGCTGATCTGTCATCAAGGAAATTGTAGCTCGTCATGGTGTGCCGGTGTCTATTGTGTCTGATCGGACACTCGGTTTACATCTAATTTTGGAAGAAATTCCACGACGCTATGGGGACGAGGTTACATATTAGCACGGCTTATCATCCCCAACCGATGGTTAGTGAGAATGAACCATTCAGACATTTGGAAGACATGCTACGGGCATGTGTGATCGATTTTGGTGGAAGTTGGGATGACCAGTACCATTAGCCAATTCTCATACAACAACAGCTATCATGCCAGCATTGGTATGCCACCATATGAGATGCTATACGGTAGGAGATGCAGAACACCCGTTGTTGGGTGATATTGGTCAGAAGGAATTGGGAGCGTCGAGGTAATCGAGGGCTACTACAGAGAAGCTTGAAAAGATTAAAGCCTTTATGAAGGCAGCCAAAGATAGACAGAAGTCGTATGCCGATAAGCGACGTAGGCCAATTGAGTTCTAGGTGGGTGACGGGTGATGTTGAAGGTCACCTTGGAAGGGTATTATCCGATTCAGAAAGCAGGGCAAGTTGAGCCCCAGGTATATACGCCCTTTCCGAATCATTGCTCGAGTAGGGAGGTGGCCTATAGATTGGAGTTGCCAGATGAGTTAAGTGGGATTTCACCCGACATTCCATGTATCTCATCTGAGAAAGTGTATAGCTGATGAAGACATGATTGTTCCCCTGGAGGACATGAAATAGATGAAAGGCTCAATTATGTGGAG
This sequence comes from Flaveria trinervia, assembly GCA_025506515.1. Lineage (NCBI taxonomy): Eukaryota > Viridiplantae > Streptophyta > Magnoliopsida > Asterales > Asteraceae > Flaveria > Flaveria trinervia. Next base: position 116,518 of record JACCIX010001314.1, read on the forward strand.
CAACCGGTGGCATCATCGATCGTAAAGAAAAGAGCTAAGGAATAAAGTGGTTCCTCTTGGCGTGTACAGTGGAAGTACACGAAGGGATCCGAGTCAACGTGGGAGACTGAGGAAGAATGAGACAGCATTATCAACGTTTGTTCGACGAATAACAGGTTTCGGGGGGACGAAACCTATTTAAGGGGGGTGGACTTGTAACACCCAAATGTTATTATTTGAAGCCGGTGAAGAAATGAAAGAAAATAAAGTCCAAAGTCGAGGGACCAAACTCGCACGAAAGAAAGTCGGGTGAGGGGGAGTATATAAGGGAGAGGGCAGCCCTTACCCTCTCCCCCACACTCACAAATCAGCGCCAAAGAAAGGGGAGAAGAGAGAAAGAGAGGAAAAAGAGGAAAAGTGCCGGTTCGGGTCGCCAAAATCGTCGTGAAGTAGGCCAAATTGAAGCTCTTGTCGTTGTGCTCGTTTATGTGAGTTCTAAGACCCCTCTTTTACTTGTTTTCAAACGATTTGGGCTGGAAAACATCTAAAAATCGGGTTTTTCGTATGTGTGTAAGTTGACCCGTTTGGGTGTGTATGTGTATGTGTATGTATGATGCGTTGTGACTTGATTGGAGCTTTGTGTGCTTGAATGGTGTCGTGGTATGCATCCTTAAGGTTAAGATAGTCGATTTGGGCTTAAAATGGGTTTAGATGAGTTTGGAGGCCGAAACCCTCGGCTGCAGTCGGGATGAACTGCATACTGCATCATTAGGGCTAGGCGACCGACTGGAGGCCGAATGGAGGCCATATGGCGATTAGGGTGCGATTGGGGTCCATTCGCACAATTGAATGTCCATTGCACCATTGAATGTCCATTCGCACGATTGAATGTCCATTCGCACCATGAAGGCCATTCGCACGATTGAAAGGCCAGTCGCATGGAGGTCATGCGACTGAAGGTCCAGTCGCATAAGTGCTCATTCGCATTAATCCCACTCGCATGAGGTCCATCCGCATTGTCCATTCGCACGACTGGATGTTCATTCGCACGACTAGATGTTCATTCGCATAGGTGTTCATCCGCATTAGTTCAATCGCATGATGTCAGTCGCATGGAGGCCATGCGACTGAAGGGTGTCCATACGCCCGAGTAGGGCTGTCACACACGAGGAAAGTGTAGTTTGACTTCTGACTTTTGGGGAAAATCCAGATGTAAGTTTTGACGTAAGGGTTCTGTAAGAGCATGTAAGATGACGATTGGGGCCTTAGAAAGCATGTTGGGCATGATGATGTGTGCATGTTATTGCATGTTATATATATGTTGGTGTTGTCGTGTATGATGATGATGAATGTGTATGATGTGTCCTTATTACGATGTTGTTTATCTTTTGTGACTTTACTGTTATGTTAATGAATGAATGAAGTATTATGTAACGTAAAGTGAAAGATAATGAAAGAGGAACATAAAGTAAGAATGCATGCATTATTGAATGACGAATGAATGAAGGAAAGGCTTGCAAGCATACAATAAGGTGAGCAACGTGTGGTTGCAAAAGACTCGGATCACAGGCAATCATGGAGATTGTCAATGGGGTGAGCAACGTGTGGTTGCAAAAGACTCGGATCACATGCAATCATGGAGATTGTCAATGGGTTGAGCAACGTGTGGTTGCAAAAGACTCGGATCACAGGCAATCATGGAGATTGCCAATGGGGTGAGCAACGTGTGGTTGCAAAAGACTCGGATCATAGGCATCATTAAGATATCCAGAGAAAGGAGGTGAGCAACTCAGTTGTTGCAACAGACTCGGACAACGCGTTATTGTGAAGTTGCCATGAGGTGAGCAACCCTATGGTTGCAAGAGACTCGGAAAGCATGCTATCATTGAGATTGGCAATTGGGGTGAGCAACTATATGGTTGCAACAGACTCGGATCGCGCGAAGTCGTTGGGATTGTTAATAAGGTGAGCGACCCTGTTGTCGCAACAGACTCGAAGGAACGAACGTATAAAGGAACAAAAGATTATGTATGAAAGAATGAAGTATGAATGAACGTAAATGAATGATTGGAATAATGTACAGAATAAGATCCTTGTCAGTCGACCTCAGTAATCATGGCTGAGTACCACGAAGAGGGTAAAGTCCGACCGAATCTAGATAGAGAAACGAACGATAATGTAACACGTGAATGAGTAAGTTAATGAACGGAATGATGAGGATAATACTGATATTATCTGTATGTACGTATGATGTATGATCATGAACAAATGTAAAGTAAAGTATGTTTTATTTATAAAACTAGAACTCACTCAGCAACGCTGACTTTGATGTGTTTCCAGTTGGCAGGTAATGATTGCTGAGGATGGCACGGACGACTACTCAGCTCTTTTAGGATCGCATTCTTTTGATTAATGTTTTTGCATTGTAATGCGAACAAGTTATTTTGTAATGAATGTTGTATTAATTTGCAAAAGCATTTACATGGAAATGAAAGATTGTTTTAGTTTTCCGCTGCGATTTTATGAAATATAAATGTAATTATACGTTTTATGTGCGATGAGAACCCAGCTGTAAGCGTCCCGGGAATGGGGCCTTACAATTTTTGAGGTAGTAGTGTCCAAAGTTGGTTGTGGAAAGTTCTCGGTGAGTTTGTGCATCAGTGTAATTATGCTAGGGCTCAATCATGTGATTTTGTGTTTGGGTTTGTCTCGATTTGTATAATAGATACTATGTTCCATTTTATATTAATTCGGTGATTCTAATTATGATTACAATCAGATATGATTAAATGTTTCACGAGTATGTTCAGAGGGCTTGAGAATCAAAACTTCATAGCGTTAGAGGGTGTTACGAAAAGGAAAAACCTATACTTGCAAGAACTATTGTTGTTTGATGTATTTGTATGGCTAGACCGTTTTCTTTTTATTTTGCTACGTTTCATTAATACTACTTTATACACCCTATCTCTAGTTGCATGATTTCAATTAAAATGCAATTAAATGTGATGTACTTATTCATGTTACTTTGATTTGGCTTGATTTTATCAATGACGGATAGGGTTTCTTCTTAAAGTCCGATTACATTCATTCCTCCAGTGTAATTTGATTCTCGATTCTTTTTATGTATATAAGAGTATTTTATTGTTTCTATACACCAATTTCCTTTCCTAAATGCTAATAAAGTTTTGATTCGATGGATTT